>OZ035883.1:86949637-87073357 GCA_964034835.1 Muscina levida
GCACTTAATAAAAAATTACGAAAAGCATCATATTTACCCTATCACCTAAATAATCCATTAGCTGTTACTAAGCAAGCATACTTTGCGTTGGCGGAATCGTACCTTCGTCATGGTATAACAGCATATGGAAACACCTCTTACTGTAAAATATTACAAAGAACTCAGAATAGGCTTATAAAATTGTTAATGAAAAACTATACAAATACCCAAATAAATACAACCACTACACAAAACTACAATACCATTCAAAACCTAAATCAATCAAATAACCTCCATAACCAAAACAATACAGTCATAACTTTCTCTAAACATCACAACATACTAAACGTCAAAAATATATATAAAACCACAATAATTCAAGAATTCCAAGATACCAACTATTTGGAACCCATAAATCATAATCACAACACGAGAAGACGGGCAGAAGGTAGATTCAAAGTACCGAAGTTCAACAATAAACATGGAAAATCAACTCTACACTGAAGGAAAAAATTCGTTGCTCCCAAACGAAAAATTTGACAAATGAACTTCGTTTGAAGTTTTCATTTGCCACAAAACAAAACTTGTTTACCACAAGTAGTTGTGTCTATTGTGGGAATGAAATAATCGTTTATCGCAAACTCAATATTCGTTTGTAACAAACGAAGAACGACTACCGCAAACTATTATTTCGTTAGTCGTAAACGAAAAACTCTTTTGAGGCAAAATAAAATTTCTTTTGCCACAAATGAAAAGAACGTAGACACAAACTTTTATTTCGTTAGTCGCAAATGAAAAACTCGTTTGTAGCAAAAACAATTGTGTTTGCCGCAAAATAAATCCACGTTTGTCACAAATGAAAAACGGGTAGAAACAAACGTTTATTTCGTTTGTCGCAAAAACAATTGTATTTGCCGTAAAATAATCCACTTTTACCACAAAATAAATCCTCGTTTGCTGCAAACATACAAACTCGTTTGTTGCAAACGGTAAACGCCATTGGCCCAATCGGGATTTTTGCCTTACCAAAAATTAAATAATAAATTTTTTTAAATTGGATTTTCATTTATTTTTATATTCATTAGTAATATATACATGGATTTATAATTTTACATACACATTTACAATTGGTTAATTTTTTGTTCACTCTGAAGTTCTCAAAAATGATTTAGTGATTCCTTTCCAAAAATATTGTGAATTCCTGAAAAAAAACAAATCAGTAAATGACTATAATTAACAGACATATTTTAATATCATACCTTTTAGTATACAAATTTGCATTTGTGTCTAGGTGTAGTCGAGAACGACTGTGACTGTGTTCGAATAAAAGAATTCCATATTCAATAATACGATTAATTCGCTTCTGTCTTTAGGGCCTGCAATAACATAAAAGTGTGAAATTTTCATAACCATGTCAAAAATAATGTAGTTGCTCTTTAAGTTTCATTTGGTGTTCAGCTTCTTGAATAATAAAATACTTACCCTTTATCTGTATACCCTTTATGTGCAATAGCTTATATATTGTGAAATATATTCATAATATCTTCTTGCGCAATTTCCAAATTATTATTAGCGAATTATAACACCACTGATAGTTCAAACATTTTCTTTAATTTATTATTTAACTCGTCAAAAGTGTTAGTTTTTTCACTAGATTGTCTTTTCCATTGAAATTCACTTTTAAGAACATTGTCTTTACGTAAAGAAAAATACACTGACACGACGCTCAACAAACTGATGTTAACAATTCAACCACAAACGAAAAACTAAACACCATTACACTACACGATAGCGATCATTCTGGAACATCTCAATGATTGATACACTCCACTCACTCATTTGTCACAGCGAACGAACATTCGTTCGGGACTAACGCGGAAGACGTTTGTGCAAAATATAAAACTTTTGTTTAGGAGAGTGGAGAGAACAAAAAGCATGTTCTCTCAACTCTTCTAAACATAAAAGATTTAAATTTTCCCCAAAAATCTTCTACGGTTGTCCCAAACGAATGTTCGCTTGCTGTTAGAAATAAGTAACGCTCTTTATTCTCTCAACTCTCCCAAATATAAAGGTTTTATATTTTGCACAAACGTCTCCCATCGTTGTCCAAAACGAAAAATTAAACGAAATAGGAGTAAACATATGTTCGTGTACTGTAAAAAAAGCAATGTTGATGGCAACTGTTTCATTTTGCGTCGAATACTTCAACGATTATGGTAAACGTTGAATTTTCGAAACAAAACAACTTTTTTTGCAGCAAGCGAGCAACAAATGGGTTTTTTTTTTTGAGTGTAGATGTCCAGCTACCAAGTGTTTTAAATTCAATGCCGCAAAATCTTTTGTATATTAATAATAAATTTAAGCGTAAAATTTTAGTGAAAAATTATTTTATAAATTCGCAATGAAACGAAAATTATAATGTACATATTATGTAGAAGATTGTCAGAATTGGAAATTAATGTGTAACATAATAATCTTATCACTTACTTCTGCATATCTTTAAATCCTTGCATACAAGCCTTAGGCTTCGCGGGGAAATAAGCAATTGTAATTTATTCTAATTTTTAATCAATTAATAAAAGCTGAATTTGAAAAAAAAGGGTTTTACATTTCAGAAAGAAGTATTTTTGCAGTATTTTTAAACAAGTATTTTGAAATCTACTCTTTTTTCACATCCTAGGGGTCGTGCTACCAGAAAGCTTATAACCAGATAACCTTTCCGGGCTTCTTATGAAAAAGGTTATTTATCTAAAGGCTACAAATTGTACGGACTATCAGAAATCAAAAATACATCTTCACCAATGGCGTAGCCAGGTAGGAGCAGGGGGGGGGCAGATGCCCCCCCCCCCTACAGCTTGGAAAATCTGTCAAAATCCCGGAATATATGAAAATTTAAATAAAACACTACAAAAATTTCACAAAGGTGAACTGACTGACTCACCCTATGCTCTTTCTCCGAAATACTAGTGGATATTTTTTAACTCTGAGTCATTTCATTGACTGATTTTTAATTAAAAGTACTTATGTATTGTTATTGGCCTGCTTTTGCAGTGGTATCTGATGGCCAGACGTTTACAGGCATGTATCAAAGCTGTGGAAATGGTTACAGTTTAGAAAGTGCTAATATATTCACAAAATATTAAGAGTTCCTCCTTGAAATTATTGGGAAATTTAGACTACCTTGTATTGGAAGTACTAGTTCGCAGAACGAAGCCCTTTTTTATTCGTAAGTTAACGTTCAATAAGCGATAAGGTTGTGCAAAATTTTAAATGTATTTAGTGCAACAAAGATACTTAGTATGTATGTAAATGTACCAAATTCAAATATCTTCCAGTTTTTCATTAGGGTGTTAAAACTAAATTTTGGAAAATAATAAAACTGTTAAGTACTTAAAAGGATCAGTAAAGTTTATTCGAGTTATCCTGCATACCACAGCCAGCAGCCCACACAGACGGACATGCCTCCAGAATTGAATTCGCTCTTCAGATACTTAAAGTCCAAACGTGTTTCCTTTAATACGTTATACTTTTACTCGTGTCAAATGATATAGAGGGTGGACCAAATACAAGTAAATTTTAAAATCGTAGATTATTTTAAACCAGAAGCGATTCAAACACTCAAGGTTAATACCATCAAAGCAATCCGTAAGGTACAGCCCGAAAGCATTAACAAGGTCTTGGAAAATCCGAGTGACAGAATGAGCTACTTCGATGCGAGCCGATGCAGCCAATTAAACGAACAAAGTAAAAATATTAAAAAATAAAATATTAACAAAACTATAGATGCTTAGTAGTAGTAGTAAGCTTAGTTAAACAATATACCTTGTTAGAAGCTTGAGCTTTGTGGTGAAAAAGCCTGGGTTTTGTGGTAAGGCTTAGGCTTTGACGTAAAAAGGGAATCGTGGCGATAAAATATCCTCCATTCTCATGGTTGATTACACAGTCGAAGGGTAGTAAAACCCTATACTCAGTTTGGCTAGATTGGTGACCATTTTTTTTTTTATGGGCCCCTAAAGATTCGCAAAACAGTGAGCCCCTCGAAAAAAGGTGTCATCAGTTTTTGTCCAATAGCTTACTCCCACTTCGTGGTAGCGCTAAACTATATTCGGCAATAATGTAGCTGGGAGTTTTGCGCACTAACTTTATTAACAAATTATGTCAAAAAGGTTGGTTATTCCTGCACTTTTTCAAAAAAAATTGAAAAAGAAATTATTATTTTTTCACTTTTTTGAGCATTACTTTGAGGGAGTCCAAATTTTTCACTAACAATGTTCGCCAAAATTGTAGCCATGGTAAAGTTGAACAACTTTCGTGAACATATCAATACAATATGAACGTGTCTAGGCAACCTAAATAGCTCATAAAGTCCACTATGATACCGGTTTTTCGTAGCTTTACGCACATATAAGCCAATGACGTGGTTGAATATCAACCGATTTTAATTTTCTCAAAGGATTTAGAAAGAAGAGACTGCTGCCTTTCTAACGATATATATAGTTATATTGATAACTTTTCATATCTGTCTGTTTTTTGCCTCGAAATTTCAAACATTTGTGACTTTTTCACTATTTTTTAAGTTTGAGGAAGTTTGTAGCCACTATTTTATAAGGACACCCTAATGTTTACTATTTTATTCAGAAAGTGCACGCTATCACGAGTTAAACGCATATTTGTTTGTAAAAATCGGTTAACAAATAGTATAGTTATTCATGTTTTCCGAAAGACGCAACTTTCGTACCCTATGATAAAATCAAAATTGAAGTAATTAACAACAACACAAAAACAATGCTTCTTCTTCAACTCTTTGATTTTAGCATAGAATATGAAAGTTGCGTCCCTCGGAAAACATGAATAACATAACTATTTGTTAACAGATTTTTACAAACAAATATGCGTTTAACTCGTGAAAGTGTGCACTTTTTGAATCAAATAGTAAACATTAGGGCGTTCTTATAAAATAGTGGCTACAAACTTCCTCAAACTTAAAAAATAGTGAAAAAGTCACAAATGTTTGAAATTTCGAGGCAAAAAACAGACAGATATGACAAGTTATCAATATAACTATATATATCGTTAGAAAGGCCGCAGTCTTTTCTTTCTAAATCTTTTGAGAAAATTAAAATCGGTTGATATTCAACCACGTTATTGGCTTATATGTGCGTAAAGCTACGAAAAACCGGTATCATAGTGGACTTTATGGGCTATTTAGGTTGCCTAGACACGTTCATATTGTATTGATATGTTCACGAAAGTTGTTCAACTTTACCATGGCTACAATTTTGGCGAACATTGTTAGTGAAAAATTTGGACTCCCTCAAAGTAATGCTCAAAAAAGTGAAAAAATAATAATTTCTTTTTCAATTTTTTTTGAAAAAGTGCAGGAATAACCAACCTTTTTGACATAATTTGTTAATAAAGTTAGTGCGCAAAACTCCCAGCTACATTATTGCCGAATATAGTTTAGCGCTACCACGAAGTGGGAGTAAGCTATTGGACAAAAGCTGATGACACCTTTTTTCGAGGGGCTCACTGATTTTGCGAATCTTTAGGGGTCCATAAAAATAAATTGGTCACCAATCTTGCCAAACTGAGTATAGGGTTTTATTACCCTTCGATAGTAGAATCGAATCTATACTATCCCGTTTTTGTATTTTACAAAAAGTCGTCATTTGTTGCATAGTGTTATTAATGGTCAAATTCATAACTATGCTGGACATTTTCGGCTGATATCTACTTCACATGCATATGTTTGACATAATTGTAGATATATATACTAGGGATGTAACGAACGTTCGCATTCGCATATGCGAATGCGAATTATTCGCATCATTTTGTACATTCGCTTTCGCATTCGCATTCGTATAAATATATATTTCAATATTCGCATTCGCTTTCGCATTCGCAAAAAAAAAATTCTTTAATACAAGTAATAATGAGGCTGATGCCGACATGCAAGTGGTGACGTTTTCAGTCTCTCATGAAAAAAAAATTGTTACCTGAATACAATAAAGAAAAAAAATCATATTTCAGAAGATCCTGTATTGTGGTGGAAACGAAACAGCTCGAAATCCCAAAGTTAGTACCTTTGGCACGCCAGTTCTTAGCTACGCCTCCGGGAAGTGTCCCCAGCGAACAGTTGTTTAGTAGAGCCGGACTTATCTATGATCCACTAAGAACTAGATTGCATAGCGAAAAAGCAGCATAGCTTCTTTTTGTTAAATACAACTTGGCTCTACTAAACTTTGAATACTGAGTACGTCAAAGTTTTCGAAAGTAAATAAAATTATTATTTAGTTACCTTAAAGACTGAATTTCTGAGAATTATATATATTATTGTTTTTGTTTTACTTTAAAATAAATATTTTATGTTTAATTACTTAACTGGAAGACATATTTTTATTTGAAAAGGCAGACAGTAGGAATGAAACTAAATTATTCGTTTACGTAAACCATTTTTTGACATTCGCTAAACAATTTTGGAATATTCGCTTTCGCATTCGCATTCGCAAAAAACCAAAAGTAAGTATTCGCATTCGCATTCGCTTTCGCAAAAAAAATATTCCAATATTCGCTTTCGCATTCGCATTCGCTAAAGCACATTCGTTACATCCCTAATATATACAGCTGATGATGTACCATTGTGCATCAGTTCGTCACAAAGGGGTCTGAAGGTGAACTCATCATGGAGTTCGAAACGCGTCATCCTAGTGCGTGACACACTGAGTTTGACCAAAAAATATCAAACAATAAATAAAAAATACTTTTCTGATCTTGAGCCGAATTTGTGGTATCATTTCGATACACTAACGTAAATAAATATAATATTAAAAAAAGCAATCGAGTGTGGAATTTAGAATTTTTGAGGAAACTGATTCCGTATTCGATTTCCGAATCGATTCTTTTAACAAGACATGATACTAAATTAATTAGTTCTTCGGATTTGTAGATTACATTCAGTCAAAAATAACACTGTGATTGTCGAAAAATTGACAAGACTGGACTCGCCGGTTTAAACCTTATTCAGAATCGAACTTCAAAAAATTGTTTAAATTTTTTTTACTTTTAGTAGTGTTTTAAGGTTTTGAATCGAATTTCGGCAAGCTATAGTTGGGATTTCTGTTAAGCTAGACTTATTTAAAGTAACTTTGTCGATGACGGCGTATCCGAAAATCCAACTATAGTCTGCGAAAATCGATTTAAGCCCATAAACCCCAAAATATATTTGAAAATAAAGTCAACAATTTTTTTTTCATCGAAAATAACTACAAGGAATTCAGAAAAAAACGTTCATTCTGTGCACAATTTTGTTTCCAATAACACAAGAAAACAATTATAAAATCGCTCAAGAATTGCAGCCTAAGATATCATATGTGTAAAAAAAAACAGCCAAGATGAATAAAAATTAATTATATGGAACTCGATGAACAAAATTTTTTTAAAATAATTGTAGTCTACCTTACTTTAATAAAATAGTAGTATTGATTTTTCGTTAGTACTTAGTTTTTTTTTTTTTTGTAAACATACTATTAACATGAAATGTAAAACAGACTGTCCCCCCTACATTAGATCTTGGCTACGCCCTTGACCTTCACACTTAATTATCCTACTTGGAATACGCGCAAGTAGCAAAAATGAACTTAACTATAGTCCATCGAAATTAGTTTATGGTCAAACCTAAGATTACCACGCGATTTGGTTGTTAACGCGAATAACTTTGTAACATCTAATGAGGTTCTTGATAAAATCATGTTGCTTTTGTTCGAAGTAACGTTATTCGTTATCCATCTAAAGGATCTTTTTAATTCTGATTATGTTTTTCTTAAAAGACAAAGCCCTATCGCTTTAGAAGCTCCTTACAATGTCGATAAAGCAACAACATGTATTTTAAAATTCAATGGGGTTATGAAAAACAAAAAATTTAGTTTTTAATTCATTAAAGAGCAACCAATATGAAAACTCATTACTGTTCTTGAATTAACTTATTTTTTTGTGAATTTATACTAAATAAATTTTTTGTGTCGTATTGATAAATTACGCGTGTTTCAGCGCGTGTTTATTATTAAAATATATTACATACGGAGTGGTATTGGACGACTCCGATCACACTCATACTCATACAATGTTTCAAAAATCCAGTCATAGTACTCCGAATTTCGGTTTTTTGACTTTGTCTTTTGCGAATTTTCACCCTAGTTTTGAGCTTTTTCGAGGGCTAACGTTAAACTTGCTTTACCTACAGCCTTGTAGGTTATATATCGTGTAATAATGGGCCAGCTACCCCTTCGATTTCTAGTTATTGAAACAAATAATCATAAGCTCTCAGCTGTTGTATAAAAAATACATTAGCCAAATTCACAATCTTGTGCAAATGGTCTGGCATCGTAGCATTTGCAAACTGGTACAGTATACTTTTACTCTATACCAATAAAAAATACTGCAAAGCACTTATACTCGTACAGTACTTATACTCGACGTATACAATACATAATTGCAAACCTTGCAATCGGTGGATAAACGCCGTTGCTTATCTCTAATCGAAAATTGCTCCCTATCAAACTTAGCATTTGCTGGAATCTATCCTCATCTATCGCTAACAAAACACTATTTTCCCACATATTTGATTAAGGTACTGCGCCAGAACCCCTTGACCTTGACGGCACTCCATCACAACAGATAAATTTTCAAGGAATGCAGGAAACTATTCAACAAGGCGAAAAGAGATGGCGACTGGAACGCATATAAGTCTTTAATTAATAGTTTCAAGAACCTGATCAGGAAAGCCAAAAGGCAGTCATGGAGAAAATTATGCAGTAATCTAGAAACCTCTTTGGAAACAAGTCGGCTACGTAAGACCTTATCCTCGAGTCCAACAATTCTATCGTACATACAAAGACCAGATGGTACATGGACCACTAACAGCCACGAAACTCTGGAATGGCTGATGGAAGCACACTTCCCAGGTTGTCGGGAAAGTGACTACCAATTTATGGAAAACTAGGTCAGCTTTAATATTGATACCTCTGACATACCAATTAAAAAATATCGAATTCAATTGGCTATCAAAGGGGGGAAAGGCATCCCACATTAAAGCCAAGGATTTTAGACCAATTAGCCTATCTTCATTCTTAGTTAAGACTATTGAGAGAATAATTGATGCATATATTAGACCATCTCTTAAACCGGAAGTCCTGTCCAAGGCTCAGCATGCCTGCACGAAGGGCAAATCCACGGAAACTGCTTTACATTCGATAACCAGCCTCATTGAAAGATCCCTGAACTACAGGAATACGCTCTCGCTGCCTTTCTGGATATTGAGGGAGCTTTTAATAATGTTATACCTGAATCTGTAATTGGAACAACTGGAGATTAATCTTGTGGTCATCGCCTTAGTTAATAAACTACTAAAATTAGGGCGCTTTGGATCCAGCCTGGGCGTGCCAAATTTTTCCAAGGTGGCGGTTCGCGGAACTCCACAATGAGGTGACTCTCTCCAGTACTATGGAATCTCAACATCAATACTCTCTTGATGACGATGGACAAAACGTTCTGCACAACTGTCGCATATGCGGATGACGTGGCACTAATAGTCACCGGCAAAGATCATAAACTACTCCATGAGCTTCTAGAATCTGCTCTGATGACTGTGGACTGGGTGTAAATCCGTGTAATCTGGTGTTATTCACACGAAGATGCAAAATTTCTCAATTTGCCAAACCCAGATTAAATGGAGTTGCACTTACACTCTCTGCTAGTACTGAATACCTTGGGTTAATATTGGACAGTAAACTGAATTGGAATCTGAACACTCACACCACGATTAGCAACGATCCTATACTGCTGCAAAAGGGCAATCGGACTCAATTGGGGGATTAGACTCAAAAATGTGAACTGGTTATACGTCTCAGTTATTAAATCCATCTTATTCTACGGATCGGCAGCCTGCTGGCCGTCGCTAGATAGAGCGTCCCAAAGGCTGAAATTCGAATATATTATTAGACTGGTGGCAATCATGATAACAGTGGCACTTTTAACTACTCCAACTAAGGCACTGTTTACGAACCTAAACTGGTTACCCCCGGACATTGAGGCGAGGAAAATAGCGCCACAAAAGCATGGATGCACAGGAAATATGGCCATGCCAAAATTCTGGACCTAATCACACGGATTACACCATACCAGAACCTGTCTTCGATCTGGGTTTTATAAGGAACATCCCGGATATTTTCTACTATAAGGATGTCATCCTAATTTTCACGGAAAACATTTTCATCCATTCGTACAACGTGCTTAAGCCAGCGCATTCGGTCTATTCCAACACGCGTGACTACGTCGATATCGTTGTACTGCTCATACAACTCGTGTTTCATTCGATGACGATACTCGCCGTTAACGATTATGGGTCCAAATATTTTCTGAAGTATTTTTCTCTCGAAGACTCCCAGAATAGATGGATCCGCTTGTGTCATTAACCAGGATTCTGCGCATTAGAACAAGACTGGTAGGATTAGAGTCTGTTAGAGTGGGATCTTTGTTCTTCGAGAAAGAGCTTTGTCATTAAATCACTTACTTAGCGCATAGCAGCAGCGGTTTCCGACCAATACTCGTCTTTTGATTTTCACGCTGACATTATTATTTTAGTTTAAACTGTATTGTTTGTTAGTTTTTAGTCGATCGTATTAATTATATATCATATATGTATTACTGTATCAAATGATATATCAAATTCGGCTAACGATCAGAAAAGTGTTTTTTATTGTTTGATATTTATGTGTCACGCACTAGGATGACGCTTTGCGGACTCCATGACAAGTTCATCTTCGGAGCCCTTTGTGACGAACTGATGCACAATGGTACACCATCAGCAGTATATATATCTACAATTATGTCAAACATGTACATGCGAAGTAGATATCAGCCGGAAATGTCCAGCACCAATTATATGACGAAGCCAAGGTAGATAAAATCATCCACCACTTCAAAGTCATAGTTCACAAAAATTCAAAATTAAAAAATCGCTTTCTAACAAAAGTAATTGCATTTGGTGCGGAAAATTTTTGCGCCATTTCAAAAAGAAAAAACGCAGTTCGTTATATTCTGCCATGCCCCACATAATATTGCGAGAGCATTTTGATATTCCAAAAAAGTAAAAAAAATGACTATCTCTAATGTACATGTTTGGACATATAAATTCTCTGCCAGGAACACTCTCCCATGCACGTTGGATCGCTCAAGCAAACAGAACGTTGTGATCATACATACCGAAAGCTTAGTTGACGTATTTACATCTATATATATAAAAGTAAACATTTGTTTTTACGTATGGACGCTATAGACTTGAAAACTACCGAACCGATGTGCAACAAACCGGATTCATTAGAAAGGCAATCTTTCGAGGATGGTTAAAGGCTATTTAAACATTGCATTTCACACATTTAGTCCATTTAATGAGTCAATTTTCGAATTTTCCCATACAATAATTATCCAAATTTTTAAATTGTGAAGATTTAAATATTGAAATATTTAATAGGCTCTGACAAATGCTTCATTTATGTATGTATATAAAATTTGAAACTTATGGGATGGTTCCGCATTCAACCAATGTTCTTCAGGTGTGGTCGACCCATTCCACACCATTACCAGAAATGCAATATCTGCCTTACTACTACAATAAGTGACTTTAAACTAGGAGTGGATGCAATATGATTGGGTCAAAATCTGTCGTGATTTGATTAGGCGTAGCCCCGCCCATGGGATATACTTTGTTAATGTGCTGTATCTGAAGTACTAGATCGTTAGGCGTTACCCGTTAAACGTAATTTGTTAAAATATGATGTCTGAAGATCTATTTTGCGAATGACCATGAAATTTGGTGTGGAGTCAATTAAGATATGTTTAATTTTTTTAAAGGAAAAGGGCGAATATACGTGATGTAGCCAAAAATAGGTGGCCTTGCCCAATTCTGTTTTCCAAACGCAATAGCTGGGTTACTATAGTACCATTCGTCTTTGTATTTGATATGGAATTATTTGATACCAGTGGTGCATGTGACCGAGATCTACGGTAGACAAAAATTCGAATACCCACGAATTAAAACAATTCCCAAATCTGCATCTATTACAAGTAGAATAACGAAAAGCATACAACATTGTAATACAAATTTATAAGCAATGTTTGAACGCAAAACTTATCGCGTTGGTTACTGCATCCTCCTTTATTTCGCAACTCTTTTGGACGTTGCAGAAGAGCGCAATAAATTGCAAATTTTCTGAGAACACCGCATGTAAGATCGAGATAAAAAAAGTTGCAAACATGTCATATCATAGTGAGGAAGAAGTGTACTATGGCACACAAAAAATTGATTTAACCCCTTGATCACGCATTACATAATTTAGGAAGCAATATATGATTGTGTTATTGTTCTTAAATTAATTTAAACAGAAGATATAAGGGAACCGATGTATTGCCAAAGATACCCACGGATTTGCCATTTGATTTTAAATAATTACAGTTTCCTATTCTATTAGAGTTTGCGATGACAATCACTAAAGCTGAAGGACAATCTATTCAAGTTTGCAGCTTGAATTTGGAAAATCTATGTTTTTCGCATCAACAGCTTTATGTTGCATGTTCACGTGTGTAATGACTATAGTGTTCAAATACTTGAATTTTTCAGAAAACCGGTTTCCGGTTTATTTAAAAAATATCTTTTTCTAAAAATTCGGTTTTCGAATACCTGATTAAGTAAAAAACCGAGTTAACCGGTTTAGTTCGGTTTCGGAAATTGTAAAATAAATCCAAATATAAAATAAATATGAAGACATATGAATATCGATACCTTAATTCTAAAGTTTGCTAAGTCAACTTAGCATGTTTGCAATTAATATTTTTTTAATTAAATTTTCTTCAATTTATATGTTATATAAATCTCAGGATAACATATAAGTGGAATCTTTATTACTCAAAACCTTTAATCGTGTTTCCTGTAAAACTTAGATTTTAAACTTAGCATGGTTAAGAATTAAGTATCGATTTTATCCAAAATTAGACTTTTTTCAAATGGACGCTTAGTATAGGAGATAAAGGCACTAAAAGTTTCTCACGTGAATGTCGACAACTTCCCACCCATTTCAATGTGAGATCCTAATCAATTTTAACTGTATTGAAGTGATTTTTAAACATCTATTTGCGATTTGACACCGTGTTTAATAGATAACTGCACTTAAAGTTTTTCATATGAATATCAACAGTAGACCATTTCATTTTACCAATTTTTTTGGGATAATATATTTTCTAATTCTACTTAAAAAAACAAAAATGTTGGTATATAAAACTTGAAAATTGATCGACGTTTAGGGGTCGCGCAAAATCGTTTAAGGTTTTTGGCTGCAAAAAGGCATGTTTCAAAAATACTGATTTACTTATATGATTAAAAGTTTTGATACGCTTGACCGATTTTAATCAGATTAGACTTGTTTTAATTTAGACCCATTTCAAGTTGAGTTTCCAACCTTTTTTAAGATGATCATAAATGATGGTTCTTTTTGCGATCGGACACATAGTTTCAACGTTTTCACATGAGTATCGACAGCTTCCCAGCCATTGTAAGATGAGATCCCAACTATATTTTTTTGATTTCACAACTTTTGTATAATTATCACAAATTAAGCTCTTTTTTTGCGATTGGGTACTTAGTTCAGGAGATATCGACAAATGAATGTTTTTTATATGAATACAGACTGCTTCCCACACAATTAAAGTTGAGAGCAAACAGTCATCTTGCAGCATTTTGCAAACAGATTCCTTTGAAATTTGCCCAAGAATATTGAATAAGTATAAACAACCTTTATGCCGACTTGCCTAGAACTAACCTAATAATGTTCTGTTGAAATACAACTTTTTGGAAAAACCGGTTAACCGACATTAAAAAACCGGTTATTCGAAAATAGCATTTTTGAGGAAACCGGCGTACGGTTTCGGAGAAAAAACCGGTTAGGCGGTTTTCGGTTTCGGTTTTGAACACCCTAGTAATGACCCACTGATTAACATATTAACTCTCCATTGGTTCTCACATACACGTTGTTTTATCAAAAGCATTACAATAAATTTCTTTCATAAAAATATTACGATCGTTTAATAAACCATAATTCTTTATTCTAAGTTTCGGTAAGAATATGAAATGACTCTAACGCACTCGAAGATATATTGCACCCAAAAAAGTTACATTTAAGTCACTACTTCTTTAGGCAGGACGAAGTCTGCCCGGTCAGCTAGTTTATAATAAAATTGTATTTACATACTTGGTTTCAAATAAAAATGAGCAATTCAATTAAAGATGGTTTGGAAAATGACAACTAAAACATACTTCTAAGAAACTTTTTTTTTTTTTTTTAATTTATTTTCTATCATCAGAACACTTAAAAATAGTTACAATATTTATATTTACAAAGCTTGAGGATTAACTTAAAAGAGTATTGCAGCAAATATAGGCCTGGTTTTTAGATTCTATATACAAAAGTTTTTAAGTGACACAAGTCAGGGGAAAAGATAGGGAAAGACCCCATTTAAATTTTTAACATTATTTTTAGAAATTTTAATATTAAAAACTTCTATCAATTTCATCTCTGAAGTTGTAGAAGTTATTAATTGTGCAAATTTCTTATAATTGCATAACTTGAAGATCTGTTTCGATCTTCAAATCTGTTTGTGAGCTTACAAATTACGGTTTTGAACATATCTTCCTTATATTGATTATGTAAGTTTACAGTGGAATGACGTCTATGTAAGTTATAAATTATTTTGAGGTTTTTGTTCTGTATAATTTGCAGTTTAAGAACGTGTGTTTTAGCGCATCTAGTTGACCAAACTTGACAGCCATACGTCATTATAGGTCGAATGCACGTTTTAAACAGTAACTGCTTATTTCTCGTGTTCAATGTTGATTTCCGATTTAGCAAAGGGAAAAGGGCTCTACCACATCTTATAGCCTTGTTACATACATGTAGAATATGCTCTTTAAAAGTTAATTTTTTGTCCAGTATAATACCGAGGTATTTAATCGATGCTTGGATTGGAATGGTTGAGTCCTGTATTCTCAATGGAATGGTTCGAGTTCTTTTAGGGGACTTGTTAAATGGGAATAATATAGCCTGTGTTTTCCCTTCATTAATTTTTATTTTCCATTTCGAAAAGTATTTATGAATATGCTTAAGTGATGCCTCCATATTTTTAACAATAGTGTTAGAAACTTTTTCGCTTGATATGATTGCAGTATCATCTGCATAAAGCGCCGCTGTATTCTTTTTACGAAGCTTAAAATCGGAGGTAAAAATTGAATATAATAATGGTGATAAGATAAGACCCTGAGGTATGCCAGCAATTATATTCTTTATGCAGGAAATATGATTTTCGATATCAACAACAAATGTCCTATCCATGAGAAAGCTGTTGATCATTTTTTGGAGGTAAATGGGATATCCAAATTTATTAAGTTTAAAAATAAGACCTTTGTGCCAAATCGAGTCGAATGCTTTTTCTACGTCCAGAAAAACAATTCCAGTACTTTTCCTTAGAAGTTTGTTATCACTTATTAAATTTACAATTCTCTTCACTTGGTGAACGGTAGAGTGTTGCCTTCGAAATCCAAATTGTTCTTCTTTTAAAATAGAGTTATTTTCAGTGAACTCCAGCATTCTATTTAGAATTATTTTTTCAAATACCTTGTCTAGACAGTTCAACATGCTGATAGGACGGTAGCTTTTTGGAGATTTTGGATATTTACCTTGTTTAAGAATAGGTATCACTTTGGCATGTTTAAAATATTTAGGAAAATATCCATTCTTAAGACACCAGTTGAAGATTTTTGTGATTAGATTGAAAAAAGATTCAGGCATTTTCTTTAAAATAATTGGTTTGATACCATCTATTCCTGGAGCCTTAGCATTTTTTAATTTGTTGATAAAGAATTTTATTTCTTCTTCAGAAGTAAGATTAACTGGAACGTCATCATAAGTATGTTGATTATCCAGCCATATAATATGTTTTGAAACAGCTCGGTCGGCAGACGATACCATATTATAAGTTATCCCGTGGTACTCTTCAAAAACATTGGCAATTTCATTAGCTTTTTCCTCACAATTATGCACCGCAACGCCATCTATTGATAGTGGTCCAAGAAACTTACTTAATTTAAATTATATAAAAATTCTGAACTGAATATATTGATCGGTTTCAATTTTATTTACCAAAATACTTGTATTATTGCATAGAAAATTTTCTGCACTATTAGAATTTGATCTGATTAATTTGTTGGAATTCGAACTATTCTAATGTATATGCGCCACATCTAAAATTCCTGTGACTAACTCAAATTATACATGTAGGGATATAGTAGTAGTAGTAGTATAAAATAGAATTCCGGTAATTTAGTATACATCCTTTTGTAAATATCTATATATATAAAATTCTACTGTACGTGTGTTGTGACTGAACTCTTCCTATACGGCTGGATCGATTTGCATAAATTTTTTTGTATGCGTTTGGGTGGCGCCCCGGGTGGTTTAGATTTACAATTCGGTCCAATTGGACAAAGGGGCGTGGAACCGTCCATACAACTTGAAAATCAAAAGGGCTATATCTCATGAACTATCAGAGGTATGAAGATGATATGTTGGAGCAGTATTAATTTCTGCCAGGTAGGAAGAAGGCAGTGCCTCGCCCCTTTTTCAAAAATCTCTCTGACGGCTTTTAAAATAGATTGATTTATAAAATAATTTTAGAAAGTGGTACTGATGACCTGTTGTTAGTCTCTGGCTGTACTTAATTGTGATTGGATAAAGGAGCTTGGCACCGCCCATACAATTTGAAAGTAAAAAAGGCTATATCTCATGAACTATCAGAGGTATGAAGATGTAATTTGTTACATATGTGGTTGTTGCAGTATGAATTACAGTAAGGGTGGAAGTGGGCTGTGCTACACCCCTTTTAAAATAAGTAGTTATAACTGCCAAATTCCACAGTATATTGCAGTTCGCCCAGAAATATGAATAGTAAGGTGGCCAATTTTTTTATTCGCAAAAATCGGAATCTACGATGAATTGTTAGAAAATTCACCATTTGTGTCTAAAATCAATCCCTAGCTCGCGCTGGGAAGCAGGAAGATTTCATATAGAGATTTTTTTGTTTTTAAATTAGCACAAACCAAAAACTTCTGCGTAAAACTGACTTCCAAACAAACTAAAAGAAGTATTACAGAAGCAAATCTATGTATTGGTTAAAAAGTTATGGCCTCTGAGTGTTGGCATACAGAAAACCAATGTCAAAAATATACCATTCTCTTAGTCTTGTTTTCCAAGCATCGGAATAGTAGGTAAAAATTAGAGCCAGGCCCATAGGTCTGAATGTTTCAATAGTTGCTCGTTGTTAAAAAATATGTCTACCTGAAACTTCATGCTTCTCAGCGTGAACTAGGAATTGATTTTATACATATTGTTTCTTAGCGAAATTTTCTAAGAATTCAACGTAGATTCCGATATTGGTATACGATTAACACGTTTTTTTCGACGCGAAAAAATTGATCCGCCGTAATGAACAGGCTATTTGGAACTTAATAAGTAAAAAGTGACGAGGCTCTGCCCACGCACTCCAATATGCGCGTTCTGTTCGCCAAACGTATGGAGCCCTTTGTGAAGTTTAGGGTGCATATAATCATCCATCTGAGCAACTAATAGAAGCCATCGACGGTGTAGACGTAAGAGTGATGGGGGACTCAAATTTATCTGCAAATGCTGAGGAAAGATCTTGGTCTACATTCATATAAAATCCAACTGCTAGAAGAACTAGAGCAAGTGGACGATCAATTGATTTTTTTTTATTTATCATGTCATTGCACATTATTTGCAGGAGAAATGGTTCCAACACGACGGCGTAATATGCCATGCAGCGCGTGAGATAAAAAAAGGTAATACGAGTTCAATATATAGAGAGTATTCGGGTATATTTTTGGTTCGTATGAGAAGAAGACAATGCAAAGGAAGTTTTTATGGCTAAAGGCATGAAGCTTCAAACGAAATTTTCATTTGCGGTCAACAGGAGGAGAAGGCATAACGAAAGTGATTTTTACGCCCAAAGACATACTTAGTATACAGACAGTTCCCGCTACTACAGATATAAATAAATTTTGATCTTTAGAGGGATTTCGGTTTCCAATTTGTGAAAGAATGTTTTTTCTCCCTACATACAGACAAAACATAATCTACATGTCAAAACTATAGATATGACTTTGATGATGAACTTTTTACTATCGTCATAGAGCCTATCATATTTAGAACTTAAAACAATAAAACTTACTTAGTTAACTTCCATGTTAAGGAGATAATAAGTTAATAAACTCAACATATTATTGTGCTGAAGTACCGTTTTAAAGTACTTTGTAGACCTAAATGTGAAATATATTACAAGTTAATATGCAATAGCGAAGCATTGCCGGGCCCACTAGTATATTTATATATCCTTCATATATATTAGATATTCTTATGCATCTCTTTAACTATTAAAGCGGCAAGAAGCATTAAAATACCTGAATTCCTAAGAAAAATCTATTAAAAATCATGTTAACATTCCATCATATTTTAGTACAATTATGCGTGACATATTATACATGAAACATCACGCAAGAATGATTTACAATCCATGGAAGTAAAGCACCAAATGTACATACATGCCTGGGGCATGAGAGGTAGTTTGCAGGTCCTTTTCTTCTGCGAAGAAACTCAACTAAAACCCTCATTTGAAATGCACATAATGTTGTCAAGCAATGTACCATAGTGACACAAAAAACCAAATCAAATGATTAATGGAATATTTATTTATTTTTATTGCGAATACAGTATACATACCAAGAAAGAACTATTTTTGTTCTGGAGTAAGATTTTGTTGGCAGTTGGGAAAACAAGTTCTACGTTTTGTCTTTTATGCATTAAAAAGTAATAAGTTATCCATAACGCAAAATTAAATATGAACGCAAGGTATTAACTGGAAGATTGCTGAAGTTTTTGTTATATACACATTAATTCAGTTCTTAACGACATCAATTGTTTATACAGTAGACTACGGATAAGTGCACATCGGTTTTCGCGCGACTTATTGTGCACTTATGCGGTTTTTGCAGTTATACAATACTCGGATAAATGCACAACTATTGCATATATACAAACATTGCATAAGTACACGATAATTGCATTTATACAAACATTAGATTATTTTTATAAAACTGTAACACCAGTTCAGTTTGGATGGAACTTTAAGAAAATAATTAAAATATGAAGCTGTTTAATGTTTTTATTTATATTTGGATTACATCACATAACAGGTTTTTAATAAAAACTTATACAATCAGTTCAGTTTAAGGTAAAAAAATCACAAATTTATATTTGATTGTTTTAGTGTTTTTAATATTTCATACAAAAAAAATTAAAAATATTCAGTTCTGTGCCAAAATAAGAGGTGTTAATGAATCATTGCAATCATATTTTGCAACATTGTTTTTTGCAAAATACATATTAAATTGCACTCAATTCGATTCACCTAAACCACGAGTACTGAAATAGTTTGAAATCTTTTTTTGAACCGTGTTTTCTGATCCAGCCTTATATATTTTTTTCTCCAGTTTCTCTAAATCATAATAAACATTTATGTAGTATGAGAGTTTTGCATTTATGCATGCAAAGTTGTACTAAAAAAATACTTTCAGGTTAGCAAAAATTGTGCATTTATCCGGTTTTTGCATTTATGCGTGTTGGACTTATCCGTGTATTTTTGTATGTAAATGTTTAAAAAAGGCTAATGGCTTCAAGTTCCAGTGCACTTATGCGCTTTTTGCATTTATGCGATGTGCACTTATCCGTAGTTTACTGTACTATGATGGATCAATTCGTGTCGAGAACGTTTTTTTTTCGCGTTTTTTTTCGACGTGAACAAATTGATCCGCCCTAATGAACATGCTATTAGGAACTAAATAAGTAAAAAGTGCCGCGGTGCTGCCCACTAAGGTGGGTCGCACTTCATACAAATAAAAAAAGTTTTGCGGGTCACCCCCTAGAATGAAAGATAATTTGAAAACGAATTCAAAAAAAAAATTTTTTTTTTGCCACGCCCCTTGACCCCGCGCTTTGGGTTTTTTGTTTCCTGTGTCTCCATTTATAGTCCGATCGTAATGTGTGACATATCAATGTTTTTGGACTGACAACAGCTACATTCCACATAAATTCCATGATATTTTCTCTTTTACCGTATATATTTTTATTCATAAACAAAAAAGTTACAGAGGTTTAAAAAACAAAATACGACCGCGCCAAAATTTGTAAACAATGAGCTTTGGCCTTTAGCGACGTCAAATTGATTTTTTTAAACCTCTGTAACTTTTTTGTTTATGAATAAAAATATATAAAAAGAGAAAAGTAAAGAGAAAATATCATGGAATTTAAAAAACTTTTTTTATCGTTACGAAAAAAATTTGACTTAGGGGGGTAAAAACCGAGATTCCGGTAGAAACTTCTAGAATTTGACGTCGGAGTCAAAAGTGATCATAGAAGGAAATGTAGCTATTGTCAGTCCAAGAACATTGATATGTCACACATTACGATCGGACTATAAATGGAGACACAGGAAACAAAAAACCCAATGCGCGTGGTCAAGGGGCGTGGCAAAAAAATAAAATTTTTTTTTTAATTCGTTTTTAAATTATCTTTCATTCTAGGGGGTGACCGGCACAAATTTTTTTATCGACCCACCCTACTGCCCACGCATTTCAATATTTGACTTTTAAACTGTACCAAATAATGGTCCGTACACCAGGCAGTTGAGGACACATAGTAGCTACGCAGACTAAAACAGTGATATGTTTTTAAATTACTTTACAGGTATGTATTTTTCAATTACTTTTCAGGAGAGCGAACCGGTAATAAATCCTAGAGATAGAAAAATTAAGCAATATGCATTGTAGTTATACTGGAAAACACCTTTTGTTAGATTGGTGCACAAATTAAATTAGTATGTCAGAGGTAACATAAGCAAACATTTGTAAATAACCTTAGTATGGGGTATTTTTTTGATGTATATAACTTCTGATAGGTGTAAATGTCAATCTAGCTATCATACTAATGAAGTGTGTTGGACTTTCATTCAGTATACTTTGGAAAATCACCATGTAAAGACTACACAAGAACAACGTTTACAAATCTTACAAATTTATTTTCAAAATGTGTGTACTGTTCGCCAAACTTATGGAGTTCTTCGTGAAGTTTACGGTGCATATACTCATCCATCTGAGCAGCTAATAGAAACCAGCGACGCTGTAGACGTAAGAAGAAATGGTTCCAACACGACGGCGTTAAATGCCATACAGCGCGTGAGACCATCACTTTGTTAAGCCAAACGTTTGTGACCGAATTATCTCAAAAAATGGTAATACGAGTTTAATACAAAGATAGAATTCGGGAATATTCTTGATCCGTGTGAGAAGAAGACATGGCAAAATAGGGTTTTAAGGCTAAAGGCATGAAGTTTTAAACGAAATTTTCAATTTCGGTCAATAAGCAAAGAAGGCATGACAAAAGTGTTTTCTACGCCAAATGAGATAGTTAGTATGACGGTTCACGCTACTACAGACAAAAATAAAAATTTAATTTTGATCTTAAACGGAATGTCTATTTCCGGTTTGTGAAAGATATCACTTTGATAATGAACTTTTTACTATCGTCATAGAGCCTATGATATTTAAAATTTAAACAATAAAACTATATTTGTTAACTTTCATGTTAAGGAGCCCACTAGTATTTTATAAAATAGATCTTGAAAAATTTTATTTTGTATTTAAATCTATAGATATAAAAATTAGTTTGTTGGTTTAATTGTTTGTTTGCATTTTTTTAGTACTGTATAAAATTAAAAACGATTGGACCGAAATTTTCACAGAATCAAGCTGACTGGTCGGTGGTGAAAATTAGGTACTTAAATTTTTGATATATCAAAATAGTCCAGTGGGCGTGGCCCCGCCCAATGTCAAGAAGCATTGAGTTAAAAAAAAAAATATTTTATATAATCGGCCATATATTTTTTGCGATACATTGAAATATGTTTCCAACTACCTGGTATACGGACAATTAATTGTTTAAGCAAAAAGTAAATATATATCGGCCAAAAGAAAGAGAAAAGGACGAGAAATGAAATTCAAGATTTTATATGAATAGGTATGTTTTGTACAACAGGTTGGAACATATTGTATTGTTCTGGAATTTATTATTCGCTCTGAGGTAATAGAATATTTCTTATTCGTATTGTTACCAAATAGTAGAGAGAAATTAGGGACCAGAAATTTATTTAAATGCAAATTAAAAAATATTGTAATAAAAAAGAAGTGCCATGAAATGACCAACACTATCTTGTCATAAATATTGATACAATTTGCTTTATGGTTTATCTTCAGGGTAATTTTGGTTTATCTTCTGTTTATGAAATTACCTTTGGGGTAGGTATAAAATTCTGATTTTTGTGAGGGACCCCCATTGGGGGTGAACTGATCCATATGAAAATGCACCAATATCTTCCAAAATTAAGTAATGGGATTGTAAATGGGCAGAATAGCTCCACACCTTCGTGTTCCTCCCATACATAATGACCTATTTTGGTAAAAATATTTTTTCCCAATAACTTCAAACATTTTATTTTGGCTGACAAACCCTCAGAAAACCGAAACCTTTGCCACACTCCTTCTGGTAGCTCCCATACAAATGTCTGAATTGACCCTCATAGTTTTACATACAAAGGAGTCAAAATTCCTCGTTGTAAAAAAAAAATGTGTGTGCAATTTTTTAAAAATGTCATAATACTCGTATCGATAGGCGTGGTAAAAGTAAGCTTTTTGGCATAATGCGAAATTTAATTTTTTTGTTTTCAAAGTAATTTATCGTTTTAAGTTTGCATAAAAAAGCCTTGGTCTTATACAAGAACCGTAATAAGTTCTTACTGCCTGCATCGATTTGAATGATCTTAAGCTTGTTGTAAAGGTAATTTTTCCTTATCAGAAAATGTGTCACAGCAAAACATATGTTGAAGTACAATGGTGATTTCTAAAATGCAGCCGCTCTAAAATTAAGAGCAATCTTTAATTAAGAAACATGTTCTGTGACCTGATCAGTGCACTACAATTCTCTCTGGGTTTGAGTTAGACGTCTGTTTGATGAATAGGCTCAAGCGAATACTTGCATGTTTTGTGTGAAGGATATGTCACTTATTTTCTTAAAAATCTACCAAAAAAAACTATTAAAACTTAAGCAAAAAAAAAAACGCAGTATTTTGGTGTCTCTATCTGTTATATTTCTCTATGGACCTGATCTGCATAATAAATGTACGAATTGTTTTAAGTAAAATCAAAGTAGAAAGTTAAGTGTAAGCCAAATGGAGGCGAAAATTGGGATTTTTGAAGAATTACCCCGACAATAAGTAAGTGTGTTTAAGTTGACCCTCAATGAACACCAATCTAGTGTGTCTAAACTAGCTTTGTAGTATAACTCAATTTAACATGGGTTTTTACTGTTTTATATAATTGAATTTTTACATTACTGTCCGATGTTTTAGAGACTTGCTAGCGGTTTCAATTTAAGGTTTACATACAAATCCATCAAATGGGAAAATTATGAAATGTTGCACACTATGTGGGTTTTCTTAAGCAAGGTCACTTACATATGGGCATTCCAATCCAAACCGGACAAATGTAAATATATCTTTTTGATTTCCGCAATTTTTTGATATTTTATAGTAACCATCAAGCAACGGTTTTTAGACAATATTGATGTTTTTGTAACTACACGCTCAAAAGATATCGATATTTGAAAAAATATATTTTTTTTGGAGTTTTAGTCATAACTAGAGTGTTCAAATACCTCCATTTTTTAAAAACCCGGTTTCCGAGTTATTCAAAAAATTGTTTTTTAAAAAAATCGGTTTTCGAATACAGCATTTGAAAGAAAACCGGTTGAACTGATTTTTTTCCTAAAAAGTTAAAAATAAAAAAAATAATTTGTTTTACAAAAAATACCTTTATTTACAAAAAATCAGAAATGTGTTGTTTTATTTTGTGTTTTTACATTTTTGGAATATTTTTCTTTTTGTTTTTTAAAATCGTATTTAAGAGTGTTCAATTTTGAGTCTATTCTTCTGTTTCATTTTTTTAAGTCTTGATATAGAAAACACGCGCTCACTAATTGTGGAAGTACGATTTATTGGCAAAAGCGAGTTTAGGAGGATGTTGAGCTTTTCTGTCCTTTTATTAAATCTATCGAAATAGTTGAAATCATCATATAGGATTGTGTCATTGCAATTTGTTTTCACTGGTGGATTTTGCATGTTATTTATTGTCCCGTTTAAATTGTTGCAAAGACTACCATCCTTCAGCGTCGATTAGAGTCGCTGATTCATTTGATAATCTTTAAATTTCGAGCGCTGAAGACTGATGCGCTGAGCTTAAATCTCTCAAAATTTGTATTTCTTTTGAGCTGAATGGAGTTTCCCCTAAACCTAAAAGCGCATGGTTGACACATGGATAAATTCTTATAAACTGTTCGATCATTGCAGATAAGGAGCTCCAACGGTGTTTCACATCGACAATGAGCTTTAGTTCTTTATCGTGCCTTTGGAAAACATAGCTCTTCAATTTGTTTTTTATTTTGTTTTTTCGCTCGAATTGTTAAGTGAATTAACATACTTCCGCAATTTTGCAGTAATTTGAGACACGTTTTTAATGAGCTCGCAAAAAAGTTTTTTCTAAATTAATTTGAAATTTAATTTTATAATTTCACAAAGCTTCTAAAAGCATTCTCGTTTATAAAATGTAAAAAGTTTTTTCTAAATTATTTTGAAATTGAATTTTAAAATTGTACAAAGCTTCTAAAAATATTCTCGTTTATAAAAGGTAATTTTTTTTTTCTAAATTAATTTGAAATTGAATTTTTTAAATTTTACAAAGATTCTCGCTTACAAAATGTAAAAAGTTTTTTCTAATAAATTTCAAATTAAATTTTAAAGTTCTTACTTTTTCAGTAACACTTTTAGAGTTGTAACAAAGCAATTTAAAAAAACCGAGTACCCGAAGGAAAAAACTCGGTTAAACCGGTTATTCGAAAATGACATATTTACAAAACTTTTTAGAGTTTTTTAGAAAAAATATTAATTTTAACTAATAAGCCCAAATTGATAGGGAACAAATAATATTTAATATTTTTTTTCTTTTATTGTTACCTTACAGAAAAATCAATAAAAGTAAATTTTGACAATATAGAATACTAAAATTTTATATCTACCATAATTTTTAGTATAATAGTTCTAGAAACCTGCTGTTTCCGTAGAAAGATATGGACATTACCAAAGAAAGATCCACCGGGATCAAAAAATTAAATATTAATAATAAAATGATTTATGATGTTATAAAATGTCTGAATATTTGTAATATATTGTATTTTATGCTTATATCTGTTGAAAATTTGAAAAAATCCGCCAGTATAGTGAACATTTTAATTTTATTGTTCTAAGAGATTTTTAATGACATTTTTTTGAGTATTAAAGGGTTTGGCTTAAAAAGTAGTGAAGGAGATGATAATGAGGAAAGCTGCAGTAAACACGAGTGGCACGATATTCAACAACAAATACGCTGATGATGTAGACATCTTACTTAAAAAAACTTAATTTCCCTTTAAAACCCATGAATGAGGTATCGGATAGCTTCTCGCGTTGTTGTGAATTAACACGCTTTCTATTTTTAGATTCACGACTAACGGCATCTACTTGTTTATCGACGAATGCAACGTCACTGTTTGAGAAGCTCATACTAGACACGCCGATTGACTCGACACTAATACTGCGAAGTTGCTGTCGACAACATTCGAGGGGAGCCGACAATGAAAGAAAAATATATTTTTTTTTTCTTTTAAGATGACTGGAGTTGAACCTGTGATCTCCCGCATGGTAGTCGCGTGTTCTAACCACTATGCCACGGCCGGTACCATGTAGACATCATCGGTCGAAAATTGCGAGATGTGACTGCAGCCTTCTCAGCCGAGGCCTAAACCAAGGCGATGGCCTATCGTGTGACCTCTTCAACGTAGTGATGGAGATGATAATGAGGAAAGCTGCAGCAAACACGAGTGGCACGATAATCAACACCAAACACGCTGATGATGTAGACATCATCGGTCGAAAATTGCGGGATGTGAATCAGCGAAATAGGGTCTAACAATGAATAAGGACAAAACGAAGTTATTAGTTTCAACGAACAAAGAATCTACTCGTTTTAGAAACTGCGTGAACGTTGACAACTATAATTTCGAGGTGGTAGATAATTTTATCTACCTAGGCTCCGCCATCAACAAAGGAATTAATGTCAGCCTCGAAATCCGGAGAAGAATTCTGCTTGCCAATAAATGCTATTACGGACTAAGCAAGCGATTCAATGACAGAGCCCTCTCTCGACGGACAAAAACCCAGCTATACCAGATACTGGTTCCACCTGTTTTGATGTACGGTTCAGAATCCTGGGTTATGACACAAGCGGATGAATCGGGTCTGGCTGTATTCGAGTGAAACATACTCCGTAAAATATATGGGCCCATCATCGTTAACGGAGAGTATCGGCGTCGTATGAATCATGAGCTGTACGAGCTGTACACCGACATTGACGTGGTCAGACGCATTAAGGTGCAGCGGTTGCGTTGGCTAGGTCATGTTGTACGCACGGACGAAAATGCTCCAGGTCGAAAAGTCTTCGACAATGAACTCGATGGACGGCGCAGAAGAGGGCGACCAAAACTCCGTTGGAAAGACCAGGTTACTGAGAACCTTACAGAACTTGGTGTGAGTAACAGGACAAGAAGCGCAGTAGATCTAGGCGCTTATAATATTTTTCTACGTGCGGTATATAATCCAGTGGGATTGCAAAGAAGTGCCAGCTAAGCGAGCAAGTATTAAAGGGTTTCATTTTCACATCATAATTACACACATCTTCCAAATCAAAGTTTTGTTGTTTTATCTAAAATAATACATATTTTTTCAAATACAAATACAAATATATATAATACTAGTGGGCCCGGCAATGCTTCGCTATTGCATATTAACTTGTAATATATTTCACTTTTCTTACTATCCTAAATGCTATATAAGCGCGAATTTATATATTTGTAGGTCTATAAAGTACTTTGAAGACGGTACTTAAGCTCAAGAACAATATGTTGAGTTTATTACCTTACACAGAAAAAAATTACGACAAACTAGTTGTCATATTGAATACCATTTCGTCAATACAATTAAATATTTAATTAAAAAGGCGCCAACAACCAAAATTGTAAATACAATAAACAGTTTTGTTATAGTTACAATTTGTGTATTTTAGTTAAATTTGAAAAGTGGTTGAAAATTTGTCAATATGACAATTTACAAACATGTTTAAATGGAAAAGTTGTTATAAATTGAAATTAAATGCTAACAATAATATTTAATTACTTAACAACCGTTGTGTTTTTTTTCTGTGTATGTAACCAACTTAAAGTAACTACTTAATATAGAAGTCAACCAATTAAGTTTTATTGTTTTAAATTCTAATTATCATAGCCTCTATGACGATAGTCATATCTATAGTGCCGATATGTAGATTAAGTTTTTTCTGTATGTAGAGCGAAAAACCACTTCTTCCACAAATTGGAAACAGACATTCCTCTAAAGACCAAAATTATTTATTTTGATCCGTAGTAGAGGGAATCATCTGTATACTAACTATCCCTTTGGGCATAAAAAAACATTTTTCTTATGACTTCTCCGCCTATTGACCGCAAATGAAAATTTCGTTTGAAGCTTCATGCCTTTAGCCATGTCATGTCATGTCATGTCTTCTTCTCACACGGATGAAGAATAATCCGGAATACTATTTTTGTATTGAACTCGTATTACCATTTCTTGAAATAATTCGGTCACCAACGTTTGTCTTAACAAAGTGATGGTCTCACGCGCTGTATGGCATGTTACACCGTCGTGTTGGAACCATTTATTCTTCAAATAATATGCAATGACATGATAAATAAAAAAAATCTATTGATCGTCCACTGGCTCTAGTTCTTCCACCAGTTGGATTTTATATGAATGTAGGCCAAGATCTTTCCTCAGCATTTGCAGAGACCGAGTTGCTGAGAAATGCGTCGGTTCGATAAATTCGAGTCCCCTGTCAAACTCACTTATACCTATCAGAAGTTCTATATGTCAAGAAAAATACCCCATGCATAGGTTATTTACAATCGTTTGCTAATGTTACCTCTGATATACTATACAAATTTAACCATTGTATTATAACTACAATTAATATTGCTTAATTTTTCTATCTATATGATTTACTACCGCTACGCTCTCCTGAGAAGTAATTGAAAAATACATACCTGTAAAGTAAATTAAAAAAAATCACTATTTTACTCTGCGCATCCTCAACTGCCTGGTGGGACCATTATTTGATACAATTAAAAAGTTAACTATTGAAGTGCGTGGGCAGCGCCTCGGCACTTTTATCTTATTTAGTTCGAAATAGCCTGATCATTAGGGCGAATCAATTAGTTCGCGTAAAAAAACGTGTTAATCTTATACCAGTATTGGAATGTACGAAGAATTCTTAGAAAATTTTACTAAGAAACTATATGTCTAAAATCAATTCATAGTTCGCGCTGAGAAGCATCAAGATTTCAGGTAGAGATATTTTTTTTTAGCAATGAGCAATTATTCAGTTACTTCAGACCTACGGGCCCCGGCTCTAATTTTTACCTACCATTCCAATGTTTGGAGACCAAGACGAAAAGAATAGTATATTTTTGATTTTTTTTTATTGGGATCCCGAGAAATATTCTGAAAAATGATTTTTAAAAATTTAATTTCTGTATGCCAACTCTCAGAGGCCATAACTTTTTAACCAATACATAGATTTGCTTCTGTAATACCTCATTTAGTTTGTTGGGAAGTCAGTTTTACGCAGAATTGATTTTAGACACAAAGTTTATTGGTGAAGTTTTCTTAAAATTCTTCGTAGATTCCGATTTTGGTTACGATTTTTGCGAATAAAAAAATTGGCCCACCTTACTGTTTATATCTCTAGGCAAACAGCAATATACTGTGGAATTTTAACAGTTATAACTGTTTGTTTTAAATAGGGTGTGGAACAGCCCATTTCCACCCTTACTGTCATTCATACTGCAACAACAACATATATACCAAATCTCATCTTCATACCTCTGATAGTTCTTGAAATAATAATTTTCAAGTTGTATGGGCGGTGCCACGCCCCTTTATCCAATTACAACCAAATGTAGCCATGAACTATCTACAGGTCAACAGTACCACTTGGTAAAATTTTCGTATCAATCAATATATTAGAAAAGCCGTTAGAGCGATTTTTGAAAAGGGGGCGTGGTACCGCCCACTTCCATCCTGGCTTAAATCATACTGCTCCAACAACATATATACCAAATCTCATCTTCATACCTCTGATAGTTCATGAAATATAGCCTTTTTAATTTTCAAGTTGTATGGGCGGTGCCACGCCCCTTTATCCAATTACAACCAAATATAGTCAGGAAATATTTGTATCAATCGGTCTATTAGAAAAGTCGTCTGAGCGATATTTGAAAAAAGGGGCGTGGCGCCGCCCACTTTTTGAAAAAATAAAACCTTTTAAACCATCCGGAAGCTATAGCGAACAAAACAAAAAAAAAAATTTTGAAAATCGGTCCGGCCGTTTTTGAGTTTTAGCGAGACAACTGCACATCAATTCATTTTTATATATAAGAAGATATATTTTTGTGTAGATGGGTAAATCGAAAGAAATGAGAAAGGAAAAAATTCAATACTTGGAAAATGTAAAGAAATCCTCTAAAATGCAAAAAAATAGTCCAATAAAGAAACTGAGATCGGAAAATAATAGAAATCCTTTAAAGGGTTAAAATAGTGCGATAGAGAAGATTATATTGCAAATCTGTTAAATAAATTTTGCAAATTTTTGCAAGCTATTCTCAAGTGCATTGTTTCTCAATTGACGCTAATATGAAACTAAAGGCTGCCCAAACCGCATATTCATTCCAAAGTAATATTTAATAATATTTTCTCCCTTTGGAGTGTTGTAATTTTAAATTTTACACAATGCAACAAATTTTTGATACCGGCTTCTAAATAGTTGGTCCTTATGTAAAATTGCATGCTGAATTCAAATCACTCTCAGGTATGTGAAAAGTAGAACGGTTTTTGAGATATCGTCAAATTTTCATTTTTTGTGTTTTGAAAACAAGGTAGATCTAATTAAATTCCATTTTCTCAGGTGATGAAAATAAAAGATAATAAAATTATTTCTTAAAAAAACGATAGTTGTTTAAAGTCAATCATAAATGACGAAATTATGACATATCAGATTTTTGTAGAAATTTTAATGATTTTTCAAGTTTTCGCTGCCTTTAATTAATTTTTTTTTCCGTGTTTCATCCGATTTTGATGACCAAGGGTAAAAACTTTTTGTAAGATATTATTCTATCATGTAGTTGTCTGAAACCGGAGTAATTTTTACGGAAATACGGAAAGAAACTTAATGAAAGGGAGTGAAAACTTAAAAAATCATCTAAATATTTACAAAAATCTAACTTTGGAGTGCCGTAACTTTGTCATTTGTGATTGGATTCTAAACAGCTATCGTGCTTTTAGAAAAAAAATTATTATCTTTTATTTTTGTCCCAGATTACAAATATCGGTGAACTAAGACCAGAGATAATAGCATTTAATAAGACATACTTTTGTTCAAAACACTAAAAATGGAAATTTGACGATATTTCAAAAACTGTTCTACTTTCCACATATCTAAGAGCAGATTTAAATTCATCGTGGAATTTTACACTAAAATAAATTAATAAATGTCCCGGATACAGAAACTTTGTGAAATTTTGTGACATAGTGTTATCAGTAAGTTAAAAATTTAACGGGAAAAAATGTCACTTGCTAAATCATAAAAAAATATTTCAGAAAAACTACTGCCTATATTTCAGCATGACAACTACCATTAAAAGGCCACGTCCATCTATTGTAGCTTGCAACAATTTAAGTGAACTATAAATGTTCCGATTCTACATCCATTTAAAAATAACTTATATTTTTGTCGTGTACGCCGTCGCATATATATTGCCAACGGCAAAACTACAAAAGTTAAATTTGGCTTTAAGCATAGTGCCATGAAATTCTATCTATAAATGTAAACAAGGTTTGCAAATTTAAAGGTTTCGTTATAATTTTTTCACTTAAAAGGCGTACCAAGGTCGCGTTCGCCATCCTAGATATACCCATATATACATTTTGTTCCTCATTGAATTGAAATTTTCCAGTTGAAAGTAAATATGTTGGCAAAGAAAACTGGTTTCATAAACTTAATCAGATGCAAAATTTTTTTTAGTTGGGTTTTGAATTTATGCATCAGATCTGTATTTTGTCTCGAATTTATGGATTAAAATAAAGCAAAGATTTAATACAGTTACAAGAAACAGAAATAAATCTTTACTAATTTTCGTATAGATTTAATTTCGTTGATGGCCCCTGTTTAATACACAACTATTTTTTAGCTTTCTTTGCATTTTTATGACTACAGCAAAGTTATCTGTGTTTGTAATTATTGTTGTTTTTATTTTTGTCATTGTATACTTGTTTCCGTTTACCTCAATTCCAAAAACAATTATATTAACTTAAAAGTATATAACTGTTTTTCTGAATAAAGATAACCTAAAACGTTATACCCTAATGTATATACAATTTCCGGAAAAATCATCGCAGTTGCATCCACTTTATTTATCCACACACAAGGGAATCAAAAGAGTTGACATTGTATGTGACTGGGGCACAGGAGAGAGATGATGTCAAAAAAGAACCAAAAGAAACTAAACGTTTCCAACTAAGTACCGGAAATACTAGGAAAATGTCAAAAACAATTTTAACAAGTTTTCACAGTAGCAAAAATCAGAACTTTTTTGGTGCCATAAAAAGGAAAAGAAATCAAAAAGCTCTAAACTTGAGTAATGATTCCTTTTAACAATCACACCGGCAGTAAAAAAAACAAAAAGTTTTCCATAATTTTGACACAAGCCTCATACATACGTACGTACATTCATGCGTCCATATGTATGTGTACAGTTTGAGTGACATTTTAAGTTTATTTAAAAAGTTTTTGTTTTCTTCCCTCCACTTGCCAAGGAATTTTCCCTACATACACCGGCCACTGGCAACAATGCAATAAAAACAATGACATAATCTTGATACCACAATTTTATAGATGTGACAAGTAAAGTTTCGCCATGTTTCAAATTAAAGCAGATCTCACACGAATGCTATTCCACTGTGGCAAATACATACATATACACAACCAGAAGAAAATATGTTTATATGTACGTGATTTTTTGCATTAAATGCATCGTATTTTCGGGCAACATGCTTAAGACGACATATACATATTCCAACAAATTTGCTTACTGCCTTTCCAGGCCGGTAAGCATTCTGTCCACCAGACAGACACAACAACTCAAATAAACCTTCGTCGATCCTTATTATTTTCCAGTGGTATACGTTTTTCAAATATTGTAGACCTTTTTAAAAACCCAATTTTAAAACAGTGCAATGGACTAGCCTTTAAGTAAGGTAATTTCATCGCTGCAAGCAAACTTCATAAAAAATAATAAAACACGATGGTTTAAAACTGTTGATACAGTTTTACAGAGCAAACCATATGCTGGTCCGTTCCATGGACAAAAATCGGAAAACTGACTTGGTTCAAATTTAATTTTTTTTATCGGTTTAGTGCAATTAACAAAACCCACAAAGATTTTTTCATATTAATTGTTTTTATCAAGAGCAGTTAAAAGTGAGCGATTGCATCTTAAATAAATTGATTTTGTAGTTTCGTTCGCTAGTAGTAGAAGGAAAATACTGTTCAAAAACGCATTTGTAGAATGAATTGAATTGGTTTATATTTGAATAACTAAGGAGTGGTGCAAATTTTGATTTGCTTTATTTCTTTTTAAATAACTTTTAAATATTAGCTTTTCGTAGATTATTTATAAATTTTTTCTTAATTTTTAATGGCAAAATAAAAAAAAAACATCATAAAATTTATTGATTAATTTGTTAGAATTAATAAAATGTGGCAGTAATACTGAGCTTGTTGATATTCAAACCTAAACAATTTCAATACTAATACCTCACGTTCATATTACTCCATTACTGATTCTATAAGTATCCATAACCAGCCCGTTTTTATGACGAGCGCCCAATCCACACAAAAAAAAAGTCCTATTTTACCTTTAAACTGTGATTTTTGAGTTAATGATGTAGAATTGTTCTTTATATCATACTTTATGTTGTGTACAAAATTCATATTAATATCTCTCCGTTTGAGAGCTATTTGATTTCCTCGATTATATGTAAGGTTGGAGTTAATTGAAAACTTTAAACACATTTGGAATCTCGAAATCGAATTTTTTTTGAGTATGCCGGTCTTGCACCAAATGAGCTATTTGTTTAAGAATATGACAAAAACAATGATATTAATAAAATTTTGTACTGTTTTTCTTTCCAATGTAGTAAGTACAAAATGTCGATGACTGCAACAAACTTAAAATGTTATTTTTGCAGCAATACGAAATCTGAGCAAAAATCCACCCTAATCAGAAGCATCAACTCCAGTTATACTGACATAAATCTCTTTACTGTATATTTGCACATTAAGACATACTAACTGTCCAAAGCTAGCCAATTATTCACTATCGAGTTAAGTCATATACAAAGGAAACGGGTCCGATCTTCTTCTAACCAAAAATATACTGAACTAGTGGGCCCGGCAATGCTTCGCTATTGCATATTAACTTGTAATATATTTCACATTTAGGTCTACAAAGTACTTTGAAAACGGTACTTAAGCTCGACAATAATATATTAAGTTTATTTAGTTATGTAACTTATTTAAAGTAACTCCTTAACATTAAAGTTAACCAATTAAGTTTTATTAAGTTAACCAATAAAAAGTTCATCAGCAAAGTCATACCTTTAGTGCCGGCATGTAGATTAAGTTTTTTCTGTATGTAGGGCGAAAACCCACTTCTTCCAAAAATCGGAAACAGACATTCCTCTAAAGATCAAAATTATTTATTTTGATCCGTAGTAGCATGAACCATCTGTATGCTAACTATCTCTTTGGTCATAAAAAAAACATTTTTGTTATGCCTTCTCCTATTGACCGCAAATGAAAATTCCGTTTGAAGCTTCATGCCTTTAGCCATAAAAACTCCTTTTGTCATGTCTTCTTCTCACACGGATCAAGAATAATCCGGAATACTATTTTTGTATTGAACTCGTATTACCATTTTTGAGATACATCGGTCACCAACGTCTGGATTACCAAAGTGATGGTCTCACGCGCTGTATGGCATGTTACACCGTCGTGTTGGAACCATTTCTCCTTTAAATAATGTGCAATGACATGATAAATAAAAAAAATCAATTGACCGCCCACTGGCTCTAGTTCTTCTACCAGTTGGATTTTATATGAATGTGGGCCAAGATCTTTCCTCAGCATTTGCAGAGACCGAGTTGCTGAGAAAGACGTCAGTTCGATAAATTCGAGTCCCCTGTCACACTAACGTCTACAGCGTCGATGGCTTCTATTAGCTGCATCTCAACTTCACTTCATTATATGCACCCTCAGGTAGAGATATTTTTTTTAGCAATGAGCAATTATTCAGTTACTTCAGACCAATGGGCCCGGCTCTAATTTTTACCTACCATTCCGATGTTTGAAGACCAAGTCGAAAAGAATAGTATATTTTTGATTTTTTTATTGGGATCCCGCCCAATATTCTGAAAAATGATTTTTAAAAACTTAATTTCTGTATGCCAACTCTCAGAGGCCATAACTTTTTAACAAATACATAGATTTGCTTCTGTAATACCTTATTTAGTTTGTAGGGAAGTCAGTTTTACGCAGAAGGTCTCAGAAAATATATATCTGAAGTTTTCGGTTTGTGCTCATTTAAAAACAAAAAAATCTTTATTTGAAATCTTCATGCTTTCCAACGCGAGCTAGGAATTGATTTTAGACACAAAGTTTTTTGGTGAAATTTTCTTTAAATTCATCGTAGATTCCGATTTTGGTTACGATTTTTGCGAATAAAAAAATATACTGTGGAATTTTGACAGTTTTAACCGTTTGTTTTAAAAAGGGTGTGGAACAACCCATTTCCACATTTGGGAATTTTTTAATTTTCAAGTTTAATGGGCGGTGCCACGCCCCTTTATCCAACGCCCCACAACCAAATATTCCCTGGGACTATCAACAGGTCAACAGTACCACTTGGTAACATTTTCGTATCAATCGATCTATAAGAAAAGCCGTTAGAGCGATTTTTGAAAAGAGGGCATGGCACCGCCCACTTCCTCCCTGGATGTAATTAATATTGCTCCAACAACATATATACCAAATCTCATCTTCATATTGACGCCCTATGCTCCAATGGGAGATAGAGGAACACATATATATATATATCATCTTCATACCTCTGATAGTTCATGAGATATAGCCCTTTTAATTTTCAAGTTGTATGGGCGGTGCCACGCCCCTTTATCCAATCACAACCAAATATAGCCAGGGACTATCAACAGGTCAACAGTACCACTTGGTAAAATTTTCGTATCAATCGGTCAATTAGAAAAGCCGTTTATTTCATAGATCCCCGAAGATGTGATTTACAATAGCTAAGTATATAAATTAAATGAATGGTTTGAGTAAAATGGAATAGCAACGAATTGCCAATTTCTATTCCCTAAATGTGGAAAACTCCAAACAATGTATTGCCTATGTTATCCGCGGGGTTATTCTGAAGATGCACTGAAAATTTCATCAAAATCGGCACAGCCGTTTTCGAGTCCATACGTTGCAAACATACAAACATATATATATAGGAAAGGGGAGTTTTTATCCCTTTTGCTATTTTCACCCCCTAAATGTGGAAAAATTCAAACAATGTTTAGCCTATGTTACTTGCGAGGTTATTCGAAATATTCCCTGAAAATTTAATCAAAATCGGTCCAGTGTTCGCTATAATTCAAGAACCAATGCACATACAAAGACCGTTTATACATAAAAACCTTGGTATTAACGTCACCTTTCATATGAAAAAAATCGGTTGACGCATTCCAGAGAACATCAATTTCTAACACAATGCTACTTATTTTTATATATATAGAAGATGTACCAAAAATCATTTTGCTTTCAAACGTTGATAAAAATGTTAAATTCCAAAATCCCTTGCGTTGCCAATGGGATCTGGAAATAGGATAAGTCCACATATTAGTTTAATACATATGACATACCCCTTGCTTTGCGATTTGAATTTTTCTAGAATATTTTGGGTAGGTCTTACTAGAAAGTTCTTTCACTAAGATAATTTACATTGAGCACTAAATCAATTCATAACAGCACTTTTGACAAACGCCCTCCAAAGTGATACCACTAGGGATTCTAAGATTTCCAAATCATCTAGATATCACCTATGCTTAAAGCATTTAATATTTCAGTAAGATACGAATATAGGAAACAAAAGAATTTCGCAACACTGTGCAGTAGGGAATAGATGGCAATCCCGATACAACGGATAAGCAATGATGTCTGGCAACTGCGGAAGGAATTTCCCGACAGTTTTTTCTGGTTAATAATTTGATCACTTGCGAATTTGTTGTTGTTATCACTCTCTTTACTTTGCGATATTTTATGTTTTTTTATATTTAATTGCACGAATGTTTCCCTATTGACGATGTATACATCCCAAAGTTATCGAGTGCTGACATTGGATTTCTGTTGGCGCAATTTGTAATATTCCTTAATACATAGAATGTAGTTGTACCATTAAATTTTTTGTGATTTCTACAAAAGTATTCTTAAAATTATCTTTTTGCAAATTAGGTAATGATCTCAAAAGTCGTAGAAAACGAGAATGGCTAGACCGATTTGGATGATATTTTAGTTTGGTTTGGCAAAACTAAAATGGCAAAAGCTAAGTACATATGAATGGGCAAACAAAAACTCAACAATTGATTTCTGGATAAGTGTATACTAGAACGGGTCACGAAAAAAAAGTTCCAAAGTCGAGGGCAAATATTAAAGATCACCTCGAGACAACTTCAAAAAAAAAATTTTTTTCCTCCCCCACCCCCCGGAAAAACAGCCAAAATCGTTTTTTTTATCACTGCTTTTTTGTTTGTGGTTCAATCGTAACATTCAAGACATCGGTGTATAGGTTTCGACGAGTACTACATTTGTCCTATAGATGTCGCTGACATACGACATCATCTTGTAATGATGGCCTCATTTAGAGCAATTTCTACCCCTAAAATTCGAAAATATTTTTTCCTAGGATTAAAGTCCTTTAAAAACCAAAAATAATTTGCTTTGGAAGTATACAGTTTTATTCAAAAATAAAAAAGTTACGTATGAAAAGATGTATTTACAGCATCAACACTAATATTTTTTCCTGTTGTTTGCATTATTTTCGCAAATTATTGCATACTTCTTAGCGATATCGAAAAATATTATATACAAGTTATTGCGTACTTTTTAGCGCAAATAGTGTTTTCAAACATGCGGATAAAGATATTCAGCGTCACCAATATTAAAGCAACGAAATTATAAAGATACCTGGTCCACAATGGAAGTATTAATAATAAAATATAGACTTAATTTTGCACTTGTATTCTTCCCATGCAATATGCAACACTCAACATTTGTGCGAAATGTAAGTAAATCAGCGCTTGGAATGACTAATCAAAATGAAAAAATTTTGTTCAACTAGAAAGTAGTGAACGGAACTTGATAATATTTGTAATTACATATATATCTTTGCTCTTTTTGGGATTTTATTTGTAATACAAATCATATTTCGTCGGTAACTAGATAAAAAATAAATTATCTCAAGGAAATATTTAAATTTTTTTTCGATAAGTCTTAACGATTATGCAACAATTTGAGGTACAAAGTATGGAATCATTTTTATAAAAATTTTCCGTCAGCGCTAAAAAGTATGCAATAATTTGCGATAATAGTGCAAACAACACGAAAAAATATTAGTGTTGATGCTGTAAATACATCTTTTCATACGTAACTTTTTTGTTTTTGAATAAAACTGTATACTTCCAAAGCAAAATGTTCTTGAGGGCTTTAATTATAGGAAAAAATATTTTTAAATTTTAGGGGTAGAAATTGCTCTAAATGAGGCCAACATTACAAGATGATGTCGTATGTCAGCGACATCTATAGGACAAATGTAGTACTCCTCGAAACCTGTACACCGATGCCTTGGATTAAAAGATTGAGCCGCAAACAAAAAAGTAGCGATAAAAAAACGATTTTGGCTGTTTTTCCGGGGGTGGGGGGGGAAAAAAAATTTTTTTTTAAGTTGTCTCGAAGTGATCTTTAATATTTGCCCTCGACTTTGGAGAAAAAAAAATTTTGTATGGGGACCGACCCGGTCTAGTGTATACGAATATAAAAATGCTTTAAATGAAAACCCTTTCAAAAAATTGTCTTCTTTTGTTATGAAGTTTTTAGTTTTACCATTTAGTAACGCAGAAGTTGAAAGAGTTTTCAGTGGCCTGAACCTTATAAAAACAAAAATTAGAAATAGAATGATATTGAACACTATGAATTCACTTCTTTACATTAAATGCGGATTGAAAAGGTTAAATAAATGTTGCGAAAGTTTTAAAATTACCAACGATCTCATAAAAAAAATGTGATAAAAACATGTTTGATAACGATATGTCCGACCCTTCGGAAGTTGAGGAAGAATATTCATTTGATAATATATTTACGGCCTTATTCATAAAAACTTATAAGAGGTTTATAAAGCATTTTTATGCAAATTTCGAGAAAACAATATTCATAAACGATTTACATCTTCTATAAGTTAAAGTAGGGTTGTCTCCACTTTAAGCATGCTATAACTTGACGTTTGTACAATTTATTCTATATTCATGAATTTGAGATCTTTATTTTCACTTTTCAGGCATTTTTCCTATTGGAAAAATTCTTGCATGTATTAATTTTGTAGGAAATTTTCTTCCTTATCATTGCGCACATAGAAAAAAGTGAAAATACATGTTTGGTATCCGATTATAAAGCTTTTGTATCCGATTATAAAGCTCTTTTTATACATCATGAACGACTTATAACAGTCGGTGTTGCCACCGGAACACATTCGGATAAAGGACTGATAACGTTTATGAATACAATTTCTTATTAAAGGTTTTTTAGAGCAAAAGAATACTTTAGCTAGAGAACGCTTCATATCCACTTTAGAAATTTTTTATGAATAAGGCCGTTAGTTTATAATTAAAATGTATCATTTGTAAACAAATGATATTTAAAAATGTACTGAAATGGTATTAAATAGCGATTCAAATTTTTTTTTTATATAAATATACATACATGTATGTATGTACAAACCAATGTTATATTGAATTGAATGGTTGCTTTTTTAATATATGTAAGACTATTTATGTTTTTTTTTTTTTGAACAAGTAGTTTCTTGTTGTTTACCATGGTTCAACAATACATGGTTAAATTATTACATGTCATTGTTTTATTCTAATGAAATATATTTCTAAAGCAACATTGAATACAAAATTTTAAAGAATTAAAGCCTTATAGTGCTCATTTTATTAAAAAAAAACTTTTTAGATTTAGCATTATTTTTTGGCATTTTAATATTTTATTTTAGCATTATTTTAATGCTGATTTAGCTGCAACAATTTTTTTGATCTGGTCACACTGATGTTCGTAGCTAAGCAGCCAATGATGAAGTTCGGAACGGTGTAGGTGGGCTTGCCAGATTTAAGATTGTTAAATTCTTGACCAAAAAATATCTTGAATGTGAAAAAAAATCTTGACAAATAAAAATACTTATACGTTAGAAGTTGTTAATATTGCAATTTAATTTAAAATTAGGTTTATTTTTTTAATTTTTTTTTTTATAAATGAAATTACTTATGTATGTATTACAATTTTCCAGCTTGTAGAGCGAAAACGGCTGGAGATAGGACTCTCGTTCGTATGGCCATTTTTTTTAGAAATTATTAGAAATATCGCTGGCTTAACACGTAAAGGCTTTAAGTCCACTTTTTTTCGAAATTGAGATTTTGATGCGGTTATGTTCATTAAGTAAAAATACATCGATTAAAAAAAAAATACAGTTATCTCATTTGTAGTTGTTGTTTTGTAGTGATGAGTAAAGGCGCTAAATCCAATTTATCACATCTTTGTGTAATATAGCACTTCTTCCAATGTTGCTATATCAACTTTATCGCGAGGAATGGTCTGAGAATGGTCCAACCAATTGATATAATATTATTTCTCACTGGCTACACTCAGTCATGACATTAATCGTCGACTGCTTATCTCTCTTTCTTTTTCTCAGCTTTTCTCCACACGTATGGAAATCGAAATTAAAATGAATTTTTTAATACTACTATCATTTAAATTACAATAATAATGTTATTTGAATAAATTTTTAAATAAATTCTGTTTCTTTTTTTACAATAATCAAAGCAATCTTACATTTTTACATATTATTAGGTTTTTAAATAAAAACAATAAAAAAGCAACAAAAGTACACTTTCATTGCAGTAAGTTAGAAATATAATGAGAGACAAACCCCTGAGTGACGACTTTCAAGAAATTCCAATAATATTACAAAAAATAGTTCGCCATATTGGATCCGCCATTTTGAATTTTCAAAATCTTATACCAGATTCGTAATCAGCGACCCCCTGAGTGACGACTTTCCAGCTATAAAAGCGTTCAGGCGGATTAAAATCAACTTGAAACAGTTTGAAGAAAAAGATTTAAGTCCATGAAAAAAATACAAACTAAATAACAGAAAAAGCTCTAACCAAATAAGCTTTTATCTCCGCAAATAATTATTTTTTCATTTTGCTTTTACGCAAATAAAAACCAAAGAAAAATACAAAAACAAATTGCATTTACAGATTTCAAAAAAGTTAATTCCAAAAAAAAGTTTGATTGTTTTTTGTCTCTCCTGTAAAATTGTAAAATATGGACTTAGAGCCTTTACATGTTAAGCCAGAGATATATCAATTTACGGGTAATTGGTATATTTGTATAGGTATAGAGGTATGAGTAGGGTCAGCAAAAATTATTACCTTGCGCCAAATTTCACTTAATTTAGAGTACTTACAATAGAGGTTAACTATCGGGGTGTTTTTTTGATAGAATGGAAGGTACCAGAAAGGATGTGGCAAACCTTTTGATTTTCCAAGGGTTTGTCTACTATTATCTTATACCTAAGGGCACGGGTATAAAATATATAGTAGGAATATTTATCGTTGAAAAAGTACAAAACTTTTAGTCCAGCCTGCAGAAATTAAAAATATCGATATTTTCTAAAAAATGTAAGCTATGATTTCAATTCAAGCATTTTTATGATATATAACACAAGGGAACAAGGTATTTGTTATTAAGAACTGAATATTGTTTTAAAAACTAAGTCACTTCCACTACAAATATTTAAATAACTTGAAAACGGTTCACCATATTCCATATTCACAAAAAAAAAAACTTAAACTCGTCAACAAAATTATCTTTAATCCGTGCCTACATTGTTTTTAATTTGGCCTAGTAGTTTCAGAGATATCGTTGTAGTTAAAAAAAAAAAAATTACAAAAAAAAACAATAATTTTACAAAAAAAAATGTCGTTTTTTAAAAATTCATAAAAAAAATAATGCAACAAAAATCACAGTGTTGGTCTTAATACATTTAGTTTAATATAGTTTGAATCAAATGAGCTTTATTTCATTGAAATCTGTGCACAACTTTTGATTTGGTCAACAACTTACTGAGATAACTTAATTTACAAAAATCGCGATTTCCATACAGAAATAACATTTATTAATATCCCTACGGGAAAAGTGGTGTTAATTTACCTAATGTACCTATCTCAGTACGGGTGAAGAGGGGATGTGTCACCAAACAGGTTCTGAAGCGTTAAAGAAAAGTCAATTTGACGGATCTGTTGTATTCTGCGGCGTTGTGTTTCCAATGTCGTTGTTAATAAATAAGTAGAAAAGTCAGAAAAATAGAAAATATTTGTATATAATGTAACCCTAGATAACTAAGTTATTTATCAAAAACATTCATTTTATTTTTCCGTCATATTTTGGGGCATAATAACAAAAAACAGATATCACAGTTAGATGACTGGTTTTTACTGAACCTGTCGTAGGGCTTGTACTGTTGAACTTTTTCAAGACACATCACAAAGTATCAGTTAGGTGTCAATTGACACTTTAGTGGCCAACCCCATACAAAACGTATCGGTTCTCTACATACAAAAGTTCCGGAACTACAACCGGTTCATACACCCCAGGGAACCGGTCCCGTGACTGGTACTGTACTGGTTCATTTTCCCGTAGGAATGTTTGTGAAAGTGTAACTCAAGCAAACCTTAACGGATCGTTATGAAAATTTATCAGTATTAATATTTTTCGAAACAAACTTCTGGGATTGTAAATGGGCGAAATAGCCCCACCCCTTCTGGTACCTCCCATACAAATGACCGAATTGACCCTCATACTTTTACATACATATCTTTTCTGTTAGTACAATGAATTCAGTCAAACTATGCGTAAGTTTTACGGTAATGAAAATATGAATCAGGAATGAATTTGCACTATATCGGATCACCCCTTCTGGTACCTCCCATACAAAATGTCCTATTTTTGGAAAATTAATATTTCTCCCTTAACTTTCAAATTGAAACCTGCCGATAAATTAAATTTGGTCAGTTAATTAATATTGTAATAGGAGGCAAAACTATAAATTAAACTATAAATAAATTTGCAAATTTGTCATGATTTTTAAAAGTACAAAATTTTTATTTTTTTTGTGTTGAAACAAAAAAATGCGAAAAATCTGTCATCACCGAACTTAGCATAACTCATTCAATTTTCAATCGATTATTATGTCCATACATGTTTTAGAAAGCTACTTTAATATGATATTCAATAAAGCTAATAAAAACAACAATTTGCCCCCAACCGATTAACTTTCAGCGTGAAGAAAATTAAAATGTGTATTTTTTTTTTTTGAATAAAAGAGCCTTTACTCAGTCATTTTTTTGTGATATTAAAAAATTTGATTTTTTTCAAAGGTAACAACGATATCTTTAAAAAAAAAAAATTTAAAATCCGGCTTATGAAAAAAAAATTTATGATTTTTTGAACTATAATTTTTTGGAAAATAGGCGAAAATACGATTAGTACCTGTAACTTAAAAATTCGAGCTGATGGAGAAAAATGGAGATTAGATTTAAAATCAGCGACCTCAAATTAGTAAAAAACTGCTATAGAATTCCAAACAACACTCAAAAAGTTCCATTTTGTTCCCTTGTGTAATCAACCCAGGATACAGTGGATTTTCCAATTTTTATTATTGCTTTATACCTACTGTGAAATGCTTAAAACAACCATTTGCAGTGTCCTCTTAAGGACCGTGTATCTCTCCTACTTGTCACCCAATTTTTATAAACTATGACGTGTTTTGCTCAGGGAAGTCGAACCTTTATGCTCAATTTATGAAATTGGAGATAATTTTAAGAATAACATAAGTTTTTTTTATCAATTTAAAACCGTGATTATTGAACAAAAAAATTAATTTTTCCATTTTTTCAAAACTATCCATGCGATGTTAAAAGCTTGTATAAAAATGTTTTAGGGGAGACCACACTTGTTCAAAGCGTTGGAGTCGTCTCATAAAAAATTCGTTAAAAAAAATTCAAAATTTCATATCTTAAAAATCTTGAGGAAAAAATTTTAAATCTCATTTTCGTGTTAATGATGATAAAGATGATATTAATAAAGATTTGTAAACTGGTGTTATTAGTTTTGAATAAAGGGTGATAATATGAGGTGATATATTTTCGATCAAATACACTTTGATTTTTACAAAACTTTCTGCAAGGAAAATAAAGCTTTGGAAAGCATATTTACGTTTTTTTTTCTTTGGTCTGTAAAAATCGCGACAAAACATATTTTTTCTTGATTCTTGACAAGCATTAAAAATTCTTGAAAATCAAGAAAAATCAAGACAGTCTGGCAAACCTAGGTGTAGGGTAGAATGACTCTTACTGACAAGATGTACACTTATGAATGTTGACCGAGGAATGATTATAGACTATATCCGTTGAACCATTTTGGTACCTCCCATACAAAATTACCTGGAAAATTATTGGAAAATTAATATTTCTCCCATAACTTCCAAACGGGCACATCGGGGATAATGAAATTTAGTCAGTCAATCTATCTTGTGATAGGTGGAAAAACCTAAGAAAATCTAACTATTTGACACACCCCTTCGGGTACCTACCCATACAAATGACCAAATTGACCCTCATAGTTTTACATACATATCTTATTTGTGAGTACACTGAATTCATTCAAATTTTGGGTAAGTTGTACGGTTGTGAAAATATGAATCAGGAATGAATATGGACTATATCGGATCACCCTTTCTGGTACCTCCCATACAAAATGACATATATTTTTAAAATTAATATTTCTCCCATAACTTCCGAAGCGGCACCTGGGGGACAATCAGATTTAGTCAGTTAATTTATCTTGTAATAGGAGGCATAAGAAAACCTAACTATTTGACACACCCCTTCTGGTACCTCCCATATAAATAACAGATATTGCCCCTTTAACATGCATATAATTTTTGTATGTACACTAATTTCAGACAAATTTTACCAAGAAAAGCGTTAATTGAACGTTGATGCACGAAAAAAAATAAGACACGTTGTGCTGCCCTAATTGTACCTCCTATACAAATATGTCACATTTTTCACGGTTTTGCTCCAGGAGTAGACGAAAAATAATATATAGGTAATTTTATTTTAATTAAAAATCTAGTAATTGCAATAACTCAAGACTTAAATGTTATATTATATTGGGTGATGGAATTTATCAGTCAGTTTACCTGACTGAAATTTCTGTACTGGTTTGTATATACATTGAATTAAGTCAAATTTTGGCAAGGAATGTGTTTATTGAAAGTGGATTTCCGAAAAAATAAAAGGACACGTTGTGCTGGCCCTAATGGTACCTCCTATACAAATCTATATATATAACCAGTACAGAAATTTCAGTCAGGTAAACTGACTGATAAATACCATCACCCAATAATAATTTCTATTACAAGATAATTAATTACCACATTTGATTATCCTTCAAGTGCCGGTTTAGAAATTATGGGAGAAATATTAATTTTCCAAACAAGGTGATTTTTTTGGAGGTACCAGAGGGTGATCCGGTATAATCCATATTCATTCCTGATTAAAATTATCATAACTGTACAACTTACGCAAAATTCGACTGTATTCACTGTACTTACAAAAATATATGTATTTAAAACTATGGGGGTATGTCTGTATTTTGTATGGGAGGTACCAGAAGGGGTGCGTCAAATAGTTATGTTTTGTAAGGTTTTGATTCCTATCACAAGATAAATTAATTGACCAATTTTCATTACCCCCCAATTGTCCGTTTGGAAATTATGGGATAAATGTTAATTTTTCAAAAATAGGTAATTTTGTATGGGAGGTACCAGAAGGGGTGATCCGATGTAATCCATATTCATTCCTGATTCAAATTTTCATAACTGTACAAATTACGCCAAATTTGACTGAATTCATTGTTCTTACAAAAAAAGATATGTATGTAGAACTATGAGGGTGAATTCGGGAATTTGTATGGGAGGTACCAGAAGGGGTGCTTCAAAAAGTAAGGTTTTCTGAGGTTTTGCTTCCTATCGCAAGATAAATTAACGGACCATTTGTCCTTATCCTCCAAGTGTCCGTTTGGAAGTTATGGGAGAAATATTAAATTTGCAAAAATAGGTCTTTTGTATGGGAGGTACCAGAAGGCGTGAACCGATATAGTTCATATTCATTGCTGAATCCAGTTTTCATATGCAAAATTTGAGTGAATTCAGTTTAGTTACAAAAAAGATATGTATGTAAAATTATGAGGGTCAATTAGGTCATTTGTATGGGAGGTACCAGAAGGGGTATGGCAAAGGTTTAGGTTTTCTTAGTGTTTGTCTACTTTTGCAAGATAAATAAACTGACCAAATTTAAATATCCTACGATCGTCCGTTGGGAAGTTATGAAAGAAATATAAATTATCCAAAAATAGGTTATTTTGTATGGGAGGTACCAGAAGGGGTGGGGCTATTGTGCCCATTTTCAATCCCATAAGTTCGTTTTGAAAAATATTAATACTGGTAAATTTTCATACTGATCCGTTAAGGTTTACTCAAGTTATCCTGCTGACCAGCCATTAAGCCAGCCAGACAGACGGACATAGCTCAATCATCTTAAAAAGTCCTGAAACGAATTTGGTCTTAAGATACTTGGGGTCTAACTCGTCTCCTTTAATGCGTTACACTTTTTTTCGTATCCAATGATACATACCCTCATCCCTAAGGGTGATGGTATAAAAATGGTGGCAAAAATGTATAGTAATTCATCAATTGAGAACGGTTGGACCGATTTTGCAGAAATTTTTTTCAGTTGTTTATAATTGCCAGGAGAAGGTTTATGCAAAAGAAAATTTTGGGAAAATCCTCCGGAAAACCGAAAATTGTTTTTTTGTATGAAATTTTGTGTACAAGTGAAAAATAAAATTTTTTTTTGGAAAAATCGGGAAAAATTCGAAAAATTTGAATTTTTTTTTCGACGAAATTTTGTTTTTTTTTGTCGTATGATTTGATAGGTTTGAACGATATAACTGCGAAAAATTTCGGATAATTATTCCGAAATGACTTTCCGAATGGAAAAATAGATAAATTCTCGTTGGAAAACTCTGAAAATTCCGAAAAAAAACGAAAAATTTTAAAATCTTGGGAAATTCTTCCTGAGAAGTCGGAAAATTAGAAGAACCGAAAATTGTCTCTTTGTATGGAATTTTGTGTGCAATTGTTTCAAAATGGCTTTTCGAACAGAAAAATAGAAAATTTTTGTTGAAAAATTCCAGAAAAATTCAAATTTGTTTTGACGAAATTTTGCATTTTGTTGTATGATTTAATAAATTTGGACGATGCAACTGAGAAAAATTTCGGATAATTATTCCAAAATGACTTTTCGAATGGAAAAGTAGAAAAATTCTTGGAATTTTTTTCTCGGAAAATTCCGGAAAACTTGAATTTTTTTTTCTACAACATTTTGTTTTGTATCGCCTGATTTGATAAAACTTGGAATTGAAATGTTGTTTAAAATTTTGTGTGCAATTGTTCCGTAATGGCTTTTCGAATGGAAAAACAGAAAATTTTTGTTGAAAAATTATGGTAAAATTGCAAATTTTAATTTTTTTTTCGACTACATTTTGAATTTCTTCGCATCATTGTTATTTTTGGAAGATTTTACGGAGAAAATTTCGGATAATCGAAAAATTCTTGGTTGAAAACTCGAAAGTTCCTGAAAAACTCGACAAATTGGGATTTTCGACGAAATTTTGTATTTTATCGCTTGATTTAATGATTTCAATCGACGTAAAGGTGGAAAATTCGCTTATGCTTCGAAAATTTCGGATAATTGTGAAATTTATTATATTAAAAGATTAAACGCGAAATGATCAAACAATTTCAAAATCTGAAGACATGTGCGTGCTCATGTGCGGCAGTTCCTGTTAATGTTTCAACTGGATTGATGACGTTCCCGGCAAATTATTGCGAGTTTACATCGTCAAAGGAGGAACTCATCACCAAAGTTTTCACCGGCATTGCACAAAATTATAAAAAATCTAGGTTGGATTAGTGAACGGGCCATACTAGCAGCGAAGAATAAGGACTTCGATAGCTTGAATGTTATTATTCAATGTCGAATCGATGAAGAACTGCATTCATACAAATCTGTTGATAGCGTGACCAACGAGAATGAGACGACCAACTATCCGACAGAATTTTTGAACTCCCTTGATGTGCCAGGAACTCCGGAGCATAATTTACAGCTGAAGGTGGGATCGATCAAAAGCATGTTACGGAATCTGAATCATCCGAAATTGTGAAACAGTACGTTGTTGTCCGTCAAGAAACTAATGATCAATGTGATTAAAGCGACGTACATCAAGGACAAATTCAAAGAAGAGGAAGCCTTTATCCCACGAATTCCTATTGTTCTAACCCTTCTTCCAAAGCGAATTCAACTTCCCATTCGATTGGGTTTTGCGATAACAACCAATTAATCGCAAGGCCAATCGTTGGAAGTTTGTGGGATTAATCTCGAATTTCCCTGCTTTTCACAAGGTCAGCTATACGTTGCCTGTTCGCGTGTTCGCAAACCGGCCTCATTGTTTGTTTTTACGCCGGAAAACAAATCGAAAAACATTGCTTATCACAGATCGATCTTCACTGATTTCGATTAAATTCAAATAAATCACATTAAAACTTGAACTATCTGAGTTTTACTATTACCCTAGAGCTTATATGAAGGCGTTACCTTAGGAGCGAGACGAAGTTTGCCGGATCCAAAGTTGTATGGCAGAACAACGTTTGCCGGTTCAGCTAGTTAGTTATATTTTTAGGGGTTTTCTACAAACGTTTACGCTGCATAAGCAGACAAATATTAATTTATAAGAATTTTAAATGAAAAATCGGTTACTTTCAATAACTCAAGACTTAAACAATATCTGATGGTATTTATCAGTCAGTTTACCTGACTGAAATTTCTGTACTGGTTCCTCTTTAATTACTCAGTAGTTCTCAAAAAACCTAAGATGTACAAGATGGGCAAAAGTAATCACCTTATTGGAAACGCAATAACTTTTGCAAATGGCCCTAAATGTCAATTCGGTTTTGAGGTTTGTGAAGTTAACAAATGCAGAAAACAAATCGACAAGCCATGAATCGGTTATCCGCAAGAATAATTGTTTCAATTTTTTTGCTCAACAATTTTTCGGTTGTGTTGAAGCAGCGTGTATGTCGTCGCAGATTTCCTGGCCGTCCGACACCAACTGGACAAACAAATTTGCACAGTTAAATACTGCTTATATTTTTTGCGACATTGTGCTTAATTTAATTTGCCTTCAAAATTTTACACTTCTAGTTGCTTCCAAAGTCGAGATAAGCTCTGTTGCACGGTAGTTTGTCATTTGATTCACTGTGCGGCGGTGCCTACGCAGAATTTTGGTGGAACATGTTTCAGACAGTTCATCAGCTATTATCTGTTGACCGCCAAATACGTCTAATCTATGTTCAAGCCATCCTAGAGTGATTACTTTTGCCTCCCACATGTGTCCGAAAGTAGTCTTTTGAACTCCTTTTTCGAAGTTGTCACGATCTTCAAGTGCGAAAAAAAAAATTTGTTCCGAAAACCTTCGGGGTCTTTTCTTCGAAAATTGTCTGTCAGAAAGAGCCTTTTATTTGTGTCAGAAATTAGTCTTTTATGATGCTTTTTTGGGCTCTGAGAGATGGATGGTTTTTGGGCTCGAAATTTCAATTTATGTCAGAAAACAGTCGGGGGTCGGCAATGAAAGAAAAGTTTTTTTATTTTCTATTTTTTAATAAAACTGGAGGAGCCAGGAGTTGAACCTGGGATTTCCAGCTTGGTAGACGCGTGCTCTATCCATCATCACAGAGCAATATATAAAGAGTGACCAAGATTCCAGGCTGTTAAATTTTATTTCAAAAAATGCCTGGAAAACGAGGTTCGAGCGAATTTTTGTAAACAATGAATCATGTGTTGGGTTGTATGCAATTAAATGTACAAGTAGTGGGTATGTTCAGTAGGGGATCACTGAACGTACCACGCAACCTGAAGTGTTTTATTTTACATTTGTATGTAATTGTTACGCAATATAATCACATTGTACCTTGTATTAACATAATTTGGTACATTCCCCACTCATATCAATCTAAATTTAATAAATTTATAAACGTTTTCATTCATGTTTTAACACTTTTTAGTTTTGTTGCATTCCAACCTCGCTGTGTTCGAAACTTCCCATCAAACCTCTCTCACTTAACATCCTCTGTAAATTCGCTCGAACCTAAGATGTTGATAACAGGGCTCTGAACAGTAGGGGCTGCCATCATGCCACGACCGGTCATGATAGATTAAAAGATGAAATTTTAACATGCGTTGAGCAAGCCAAAGCCTCCCATGTATTTTTTCAATTTTTGTAAACGCAAATTTTCAAGGTTATTCATGGATAAAAATTTTAATGTACACTATTTGCACATATTTGACCTGAAAAGTTAAATAAAAAAAAACTGTAAAATCCTGGGAATGACTGCTTTTATTTGATATACATAGCACCATTATACAACTGGGAGAAACACAGTAATAAATAGTTGAAACTTGCATATCACCTAAAAAAATTAAAAAAAAAAATTACTGTGTTAGTAAAAACGAAAAACCATTTTCTATAAAAACGTCATTATAACTCAAAAACTTATCATGCAGTTCGATTCCACTGTAACCATTTATACAGTTTTGAAACATGCCTGTAAACGTCTGGCCAGACGGCAGAAAGTTCATCTTCAACAGTTCACACTGCACAAGCAGGACGATAATAATAAATAAGTAATTTTACTTAAAAATTATTTAATTTCATTGACTCAGAGTTCACAACTATTCAATATAATTTTTTTTCTATTCCAAAGAAATCAGTAACATTTTTGTCAAATCTTAAATTTTAAGAACTCAGAACAAAAAAAAAATATATGTTAATAAAAAAAAAATCATTTTAAACGCATGTCAGTAGGTGTAAGAGCTATCTGTTTCTACACTTTAACCTAATCTTTTCACCGACTGAGTTTACAAAGCAAACAGTTTCATAGAGATAGTACAGCCAAGTAAATTTTGTTAAAATCGGTTCAAACGTTCAGGCGTGACATTTACAATAAATAAATTTTTTAGCAGCTTTTAACAATAACTAAAATATTGCATAACACACCGTTGTCGGCGTGCTGTTATATCCGGGGACCATGGTTTTATATCTTTGGTCACCCTAAGTGCTAAAAACAATAACCGATATTTCCTTTGTAACTGTAGACTTGTATCCATCACGTTAAATAAAAGAAAAGTCATAAAACCTAATTGAAAAGTCATCAACTTTTATGTTTGTACATACACACATTCACACGTATATTTTGCAACAGCTACTCACTTAAGCTGACAAACATAATACCCAAAGGATTTGCTCTGCCCTCAAACACTCATTGGGCAATGGGGATCTGTTCGTAGTCATGGCATAGTGGTGCACATGCACACACGTGCTCATCGATTCATACACAATAGAAAAATTCAAGATTTAGAAGGCCTTTATCCAGGCCTGCGAAGGGAGTCGATAGTAATTTCTTTCATGTTATTGCTATATGTACTATGTAAACAAATGCATAAAGATCATATCATATTATATACTAAAATCATACAGTATAGTGGCAGCTTTCTTAACATGTAGGCTTTTACCAAGGAAATTCAGCGATTTTTATAGGTGTAAAATGCCGGAGAGTAATTTTTTAATATTCGCCATTCTGTTGGCAGATCGCGAATTACGAGTAATAATTTTACTTTTCCCTTAATTTGACTATGGGTTACATTAAGAAAATGGCAACAAATCTCCAAATAGTCAATTTGATTGGAGCAATATAAGACTTATGGGTCTCTGGAGTTTCCAAAAAAAATTTGTGTTTGGGATTTGTGTTATTACTTATACCGTATAAGTAAAAAGCACTAATCAGCTAATGAGGAATATTCGGTAATCCGGACTGCGTTATCATTCACATCGCGTTTGAGTTAGACCCCAAATTCGTTTCACGACATTTTAAGACGACTGAGCTATGTCCTGCTGTGTGGCTGAATGGCAGGCTGGCTGGTGCGCACGATAACTCGAGTAAACCTTAACTGATCAGTATGCAAATTTACCAGATATTTGATATCCAAATATTTGATAACTTTACCAATTAAAAAAGGTGTTAATTTTCGTTAATTCTTAAATGAAATGTACCAACTAAAATTAATGTAATTATCTTAATTTCTGGAATGCAATACAGTAAACTACGGATAAGTGCACATCGCATAAATGCAAAAACCGCATAAGTGCACTGGAACTTGAAGCCATTATCCTTTTTTATACGTTTACAAACAAAAATACACGGATAAGTGCAACACGCATAAATGCAAAAACCGGATAAATGCACAACTTTTGCTAACCTTAAAGTACTTTTTTAGTACAACTTTGCATACATAAATGCAAATCTCTCATACAACATAAATGTAGATTATGAATTAGAGAAACTGGAGAAAAAAATATATAAGGTTGGAACAGAAAACACGGTTCAAAAAAAGATTTCAGACTTTTTCAGCACACGTGGTTTAGGTGAATCGAATTGAGTGCAATTTAATATGTATTTTGCAAAAAACAATAGTGCAAAATGTGATTGCAATGATTCATTAACAGCTCTTATTTTGGCACAGAACTGAATATTTTTAATTTTTTTGTATGAAATATGAAAAACACTAAATAAGGAAACATAAATTTGTGACTTTCTTTACCTTTAACTGAACTGATTTTTATAAGATCTTATTAGAAACCTGTTATGTAATTTAAACCAAATATAAATAAAAACATTAAACAGCTTTATATTTTAATTATTAAAGTTCCGTCCAAACTGAACTGGTGTTACTGATTAATAAAAAAAAATCTAATGTTTGTATAAATGCAATAATCGTGCACTTATGCAATGTTTGTATATATGCAATAGTTGTGCACTTATCCGAGTGTTGTATAAATGCAAAAACCGCATAAGTGCACAAAAAGTCGCGCGAAAACCGATATGCTCTTATCCGTAGTCTACTGTAATTTATATTTTAATAAATACATACTTAGTCATAAAAAACATGGACCTAATCCTCTTTTTGCACCAGAAAATACCGAGTAAAAAAATCGTGTAAATAAATACACTTTAGAGGAAAAATATTAGATTGGTTCAATAACCTCAAAAATTAATAATTTGGTAAAAATGCCCAAATTTTTTTCTTCAGCACACCATGTCCATTTTATTTCACATATTGTAATTAATATATGTAAAAATGGCGTAAAAAATTTATAGTAATTCATCAATTGAGAACGGAAATCGGCCCGATTTTGCTCAAACTTTTCGTTATTGCCAGGAAAAGGTTTATGTGAAAGAAAATTTTGGGAAAATGTTCTGGAAAAGTCGGAAAATTGGAAAAATCGGAAATTGCCCTTTTGTATGGAAGCTTATATGAAGGCGTTACCTTAGGCACGAGGCGAAGTTCGCCGGGAAGTTTTATAATTTTAAAGAAATAAACATGAAACCGTGTAAAAAAAGACCATGTAAAAACAGGATTAGGTGCATTTTAACGCCATTTTGGGGTCTGCAATCATTTATCTGGATTATTTAGTTTTTACTGTAGCTTTTTGCCATTATTACATTATTTTAAATGGCTTTGAATGTGTTCCTGGGACTTTCACCCCTGGATTTGTACGTCAATGCTATTGCAGCCTGAGGGGCTGTCAGACTAAGGGAAGCTGGCGATTGGCATCAATCCATACATGTTCATGCGAAGATTCTCTGGCTTTTGGGTTATTACGTTTCTTTTCATTTGCTACCTCTTGCAGATTTTTTAAAAAATGTGTATATTTCCATGAAATATACATTGAAATTCCTGAAATGAATGAAATGGAATGACGGCGGGCATACTTATTGTGATTCCAATTCTGTCTTTACGGACGCTTCGAAAATGGACAGGTGCACAGGAGCTGGTGTTCAAAGTAAAGACTTGCATATAAGCCTCTCTTTCAGGCTATGTGATGAAGGCAGCATTTATCAGATCGAGGTACTGGACATTTAGAAAGCTGCGGAGGCTACTATGATATGTTGAATTGATACTAGCAGACCGATAACCATTATGGGATAGCTAGGCTGCAATAAAAGCGATAAATTCTACATTGTGTAAATCAAAGTTGGTGAGGAACTTTAAGGAGAAGTTGGATGGACCAATGCCTCTGGATGTCACCCTGTGTCCCATTGCGAGAATCCTGGTAATGAATCAGCAGACCTATTGACCAGAGCAGGCTTTGCTGTTCCTGATCATGACTCTCCGGAAGCTTTTAATTCGCCCAATTGGCTAAGTGGAGGGTTGGATCTGGAAAATAGCCAGAAAACTTTCTGAGGATGAGTCCGAGAGGGCAAATAAATATATATCAGGCGGTGCCTGCAATAGCTCAGGTCTCGGTATGTAGTGTAACTGAGGAATGAACATAGACTACATCGCTTTACTTCTAAACTGAAATCGTCCCATTTTATATGCATATATTTTTTGTATGTACACTAAATCCAGTTAAATTTTGCCATACGATTGTTACTAAATTCAAATCGATATATCCCGATTGCTAGACTTGACCCAGCGAAACGCCGGGCCACGTATAACTTGTTTTTGACTGATATAACATTTCCCATTGGTTTCATCCCATTCCGATTTTGACTGTCGCATAGTGTTATTGAAGACTAAAATAATATCTTATATTGGGTGATGGTTTTTTTTTTTTTAGTTTACCTGAGAGAAATTTCTGTTCTGGTTTATTTGCATTTAAACGAACAAATATACAAGTCTATCCGACGGCTAAGAAAATTCATTAAATATGGACTTGCTCATATTGTACAATAATGGCCTTATTCATAAAAATTTAGAGGTTTATAAACCATTTTTAAGCAATTTTCGAGAAAACAATATTCATAAACGATTCACATCTTCAATAAGTTAAAGTAGGGTTGTCTCCACTTTAAGCATGCTATAACTTGACGTTTGTACAATTTATTGCATATTTAAGAATTTGAGATCTTTATTTTGAGTTTTTCAGCATTTTTCCTATTGAAAAGTGTTATTGCATGCATTCATTGTGTAGGTAATTTTCTTTTTAATCATTGCGCACATAGAAAAGTATCTAAATATACACTTTTCATTCATGAATACCATTTTGAAAAATATTTCTCCAAAATTCTTCAAAAATAATTTGTAAATAATGAAATAATATTCGTGATGTATAAACAATCAAAACAAGGAAACAATGTAATCGGTATCCGATTATAATTTTAACACGAGGAAAAGGAAATCAATTTTTTTTATATAATTTTTACTTTAACGTCTTTCTTATCATCATGACAATCGTAGTCAATGAAAAATTGTGCTACAATAATGTTCACAGTTATTATAAGTGCAAATACATATTTGGTATCCGATTATAAAGCTTTTGTATCCGACTATAAAGCTGTTTTTGTACATCATTAACGACCAATAACAGTCGTCGTTGCCACCTGTACACATAAAGCTAAAGTACTGATAAAAAACGATTATGAATACAATTTCTTATTAAAGGTTTGTTAGAGCTAAATAATACTTTAGCTTGAGAACGCTTCATACCTACTTTAGAAATTTTTTATGAATATGGCCGTAATTCTTTTAAATTAATCACACTTTCCTTTAGAATCTTTTATGCGATTCGTAAAAACCTAACAACAGACTTTGTCGCCATATCCTCTTATAAATTCTTATATCGTCGGTATCATGCCATAAAGTCCCAAGACCAAATGTGAAATGTACTTAATGATGCGAACGGGTTCTAAAAGTCATACGGCCGTATTCATAAAAAGTTATAAGAGGTTTATAAACCATTTTTAAGCAAATTTCGAGAAAACAGTATTCATAAACGATTTACATCTCCTATAAGTTAAAGTAGGGTTGTCTCCACTTTAAGCATGCTATAACTTGACGTTTGTACAATTTATTGTATATTTATGAATTTGAGATCTTTATTTTGAGTTTTTCGGCATTTATAATATGAGAAAGAGCCGTTGCATGTATTAATTGTGTAGGAAACTGTCTTCATAATCATTCCGCACATAGAAAAGTATCTAAATAGACACTTTTCATTCATGAATTCCATTTTGAAAATTATATTTTCAAAAATCTTCAAAAATATTTTGTAAATAATAAAATAATTTTCGTGACGTCAAGGAAATCAAAACAAGGAAACAATGTAATCGGTATCCGATTATTATTTCAACATGAGGGAAGGAAAATGCAATATTTAAATGCCATTTTTACTTTAACGTCTTTCTAACCATCATGAGAAACGTAGTTAATGTAACATTGAGCTACAATTATGTTCATAGTTATTATAACTGCAAATAAATGTTTGGTAACCGATCATAAAGCTTTTGTATCCGATTATAAAGCTTTTTTTATACATCATTAATGACCAAAAAAGTCGGCGTTGCCACCGGAACACATAAAGCTAAAGTACTGATAAAAAACGTTTATGAATACAATTTCTTATTAAAGGTTTTTTAGAGCTAAAGAATACTTTAGCTAGAGAACGCTTCATACCTACTTTAGAAATTTTTTATGAATAAGGCCGATATAGTCTACGCACTTTAAGAAATTATGTATATTCAAAGAATTTTCGTTGTTAGCCATACCAAAGGCCTGTTTTCGGCAGGGCCTGACTATATTTACCGATGGGTATATGTTAATATGTATATGTCGTTTTAAAGCTTACATGCTTCAATGAAGAAAGTAAAATTGAAGTGTGTGTCTTTGGCACCGAACATGTAAACAAAACCAGAGGCGGCAGTCAATGCCATTATCTTCATCGCAAATGCAACGGCACCAATGTTCCTTAAATTAGAAAGTACAAACTGACAATTGGGCTTTTGCAGAAAATTCTTATGAAGCGGCATATTTTATTCATTAGTTCCTTAACCTCTGCATTCAGAAGAATAATAGTCCGAAGAATAGTGCAAATATACATTTTCTTTTCAATTTATTGTATTAGCTTATACCGTACTAATGTAATAGGGATATGATTTAAATGAAATGCAACATCATATCGGATGGCACATATGTATTCACAATTGTCATACACATATGTGTCTAACCAGTACGATATGGCGTTCCAGTCGGGTATTGTAAAATACCCCTCCCTATGTTTTTTGTCAACTTGCATATTTGCACACTACTTTGTTTTCTTCTTCATACCAGAATATAGGGGGCAGTAGTAATTTATGACACATATGCCATTTTTTGTATGGGAGATGCAGAGAAGTTATGTGTGAATATAATACTATCTTTTAGTATTATTTGCAGTAAAATTTAAACAAAAACCAGTACAGAAATTTCAGTCAGTTAAACTGACTGATAAATACCATCACCCAATATAATATATTGTTTAAGTCTTGAGTTATTGAAAATAATCGATTTGTAATTAAAACCAGTTAGAAAGTTTCAGTCGGGCAACCCGACTTACATTTACCCTTACCCTCAGTAAAACAAATAATTTTCTATTTTATTGATATTATTACTCGATTTCGAAATTGGGCGGAGTGGTACATTTATATGGGAGGTACGTGAAGGGGTGTGTTTAGGCTCCAGATTTATTCTCCATAACTTTATCCTGTTATAGCTTTACTAAATACAGAATTTGCGCACGATTGCGTTGGGTGTACTGATATTATTACTACATCCCAAAAGTGGGCGGAAAGGTACATTTGTATGGGAGGTACCATAAGGGGCGTGTCTAGACTTTCAATTTTTTCTCCAAAACTTTGTCCTGTTATAATATAACAAAATACAGAATTTGGGCACGATCGTGTCGAGTGTATTGATATTATTACCCTATTTCTAAAGTGGGCGGAGTGGTACATTTGTATGGGAGGTACCAGAAGGGGCGTGTCTAGACTTCCAGATTTTTTCTCCAAAACTTTATCCTGCTTAAACTTTACCAAATACAGAATTTGGGCACGATCGCGTTAGGTCTTTTAATAATATTAATCGATTTCTAAAGTGGGCGGTACCAGATGTGTATGGGAGGTACCAGATGGGGCGTGAATAGACTTCCAATTTTTTTCTCTAAAACTTTATCTTGTTATAGCTTTACTCAAAATAGAATTTGGGTACGATCACGTTTAATTTATTGATATTATTTCTCCATCTCTATAGTGGGCGGAAAGGTAGATTTGTATGGGAGGTACCAGAAGGGGCGTGGCTAGGCTTTCAAAATTTTTTCCAAAACTTTATCCTGTTATACCTTTACTAAATACAGAATTTGGGGACGATCCCGTAGGGTGTATTGATATTATTACTCGATTTCTAAAGTGGGCGGAATGATGTATTTGTATGGGAGGTATCAGAAGGGGCGGGGCCATGTAGCCCATTTGCAATACCGTAAGTAGTTTTGAGAAAATACTAACTCGTGCAAAATTTCTAAACATTTGGTTGCGTCTTTCGAAAGTTATCGTGCGAACCAGCCGGACAGCCACCAGACAGACAGACAGACGGACATGGCTCAAACGACTTAAAAAGTCATGAATCGAATTTGGTACAAAGAAACCTAGGGTCTAAAGTGACTCCTTCTATGTGTTACACTTTTGGGTCGTATCAAATGATATATACCTTCATCCCTACGGGTGATGGTATAATTAGAACAAAAATATATAACTTAAAAGTTGAATAATATTTTTTAACACAACAGTTGTATACGTTTTCTAACATTGTAAACTGGTCCCAGATCAATTTTTTGGCGTAAACTCGAAAAATGTAGGTACAGTTTTGTAAGTCTCCACAGTTGGTTGGCATAATACACACTAATTTTAGATTTTTCACTAACACATCCCATATAAGCCGGATGTACGTGTAGGGCACGGCTACGCAATTGAGTTTTATGGGCAGTAGGGTGAGTCTTAAAAAATGTTTTTGGAATTTTTCATGGGCCAAGTTCAAATTTTATTAAGACGTACAAAAAAACTCTATGTGAATTTTTTTAATTTTTTTCTTAAAGGTTTAGGGGTCGCTACCGGGGTTCGAAATTCAAAATTTTACCGTCATCCTGAGGGATAAACAGAATAACTCGAGTAACCCTTAACTGATCCTTATGAAAATTTTTCAGTATTAATAATTTCCGTAACGAAGTAACGGAATTGTAAATGGGCAGAATTGCCCCACCCCTTCTGGTACCTCCCATACAAAATTACCTATTTTTTGATAATTATTATTTCTCCCATAACTTTCAAACGGGCAGCTGGATGGCATTTGAACTTGGTCAGTTTAATAACCTTGTAATAACAGATAAACCCTCGGAAAATCAAAACCTTTGTCACACCCCTTCTGGTACCTCCCATACAAATGACCGAATTAACCCCCACATTTTTACCTACATATCTTTTTAGTAAAAATACTGAATTCAATAAAATTTTGTGTGAGATGAACACATGCAAAAATTTGACTCGTGAGTGAATATGGACTATATCGGCCAACCCCTTCTGGTACCTCCCATACAAAATTACCTATTTTTAGACAATTTTTTGTTATCAAATAATTTTCAAATGGACAGCTGGATGGCATTTAAACTTAGTCAGTTTAATAACCTTGTAATAACAGATGAACCCCCAGAAAATCAAAACCTTTGTCACACCCCTTCTGGTACCTCCCATACAAATGACCGAATTAACCCCCACATTTTTACCTACATATCTTTTTAGTAAAAATACTGAATTCAATAAAATTTTGTGTCAGATGAACACATGCAAAAATTTGACCCGTGAGTGAATATGGACTATATCGGCCAACCCCTTCTGGTACCTCCCATACAAAATTACCTATTTTTAGACAAATTATTTTTTACCAATAATTTCCAAACGGACAGCTGGATGGCATTTAAACTTGGTCAGTTTAATAACCTTGTAATAACAGATGAACCACCAGAAAATCAAAACCTTTGTCACACCCCTTCTGGTACCTCCCATACAAATGACCGAATTAACCCCCACATTTTTACCTACATATCTTTTTAGTAAAAATACTGAATTCAATAAAATTTTGTGTCAGATGAACACATGCAAAAATTTGACCCGTGAGTGAATATGGACTATATCGGCCAACCCCTTCTGGTACCTCCCATACAAAATTACCTATTTTTAGACAAATTATTTTTTACCAATAATTTCCAAACGGACAGCTGGATGGCATTTAAACTTGGTCAGTTTAATTACCTTGTAATAACAAATAAACCCCCAGAAAATCGAAACCTTTGTCACACCCCTTCTGGTACCTCCCATACAAATGACCGAATTCACCCTCATAGTTTTACATATTTATGCTAATTATTTGACAGAAAATTTTGATTTTTTTCATAGGTTAACTTAAAAGTTTTAAACGTAGAAGTCATATAATATGATTTATGCATTGTATTTCGGGAATATCAACCGGTCCTGTAATATTACTTTTTAAGAGGTTTAAAAATGCCTGGACAAAAGTTGATCATTCCAATTTTAAACCTGGCATATCGGATGATCTCATATTAAGACAAGTAAAGAATTCTGCGAATGCTATTTGTTTTGCCGAAAATCAGCTTAAAGAGTTTCAGCCACGAGAGGACTACAAAGAGCTACTTAAGCTGACAATAATATTCTGCGGGATGTTCCAAAAACACAAATATTCTTCAAAGCACCAGCAGGTCTTCACCGTGCTAGATGGAAGGCTAAGGTAATATATTCCTTAAAAATATATTTATTCAGAGAGTAGTTCAAGTTAAACAAAAGCGATTTATGTGGAATACAGGATGTTTGCAGTTTTATAATTAATATTTACCTTAAATATTGGTTTGAATCAATTTCTGGACCTTCTGCTTCAAGAAATGACCTCCAGCTATTAAAAGACTTGAAGTCTTATGCAACCATTAATAAAGAGACAGCGGCAATAGCCTTAAAAAAAATTCTAGGTCATCTCTGGTATTTTTAGGAAGAGCTAGTTGGATTTGCATTTTTGATGACAAAGTTTCTCATGAAATTAAGAAGAAGATGGTAAATGCTTTAAACATAGAAGGAGTAGATAATCCAGAAAAACGGGTTACAGTGGATGGAAACCTACTACATTCCAAAAGTCTTGAGCATTTTGTATCCAACAATACTCTTAGATTTTTCAGCATAACGGGTATTAAATCGGGTTTCCTAAAAAAAATGTTGAAGATTGGGAGCAAGATGCAGACTTTAAATTAAGTAAAGAATTAGTTCGGTCTAGGTTCAAGGTTGTTAATGATATTGCTGAACACGGAGTGGCCTTGATGCATACACATTATGGAGAACAGAAGTAGTTCCTATTATTATTGGTGAAAGAATTTAGAAAAAAATATTCAGATCCAAAAAAACCTACCATGTGTAAATAATATTTAACAATATTTTCAAATTTAAAGAAAATTGTAAGCAGTAATACAGTTGTTTATAATTATATTTTTTAATGTTAAGTTTTTCATGCAATGAATTCATGTTTAATATTAATATATAAAATTTTTATTTTAATATTATTTTTTAACTGTTTAATTTAATTTTTATTTTCGAAATGTACCTTTTTAAGTAATAATACAACAAAAACTGATGAACAAATTTGAAATAAATCATTTCATAATAACTGTACTGTAAAAATTCCAAAGTTGGACTGCAAATTAGTGGAGGGGGGCAAGACAATAGCGTTGCATTATCTATGTTGAATATCTAATAACAAAATAACTAGATTTATATTTAAGATAAGCATTAGTAAAATTACAATAAGCGTATATCTTTAGCAAAATATAAATGAATTCAGCATACTTACAAAAAAATGTATGTAAAAATATGGGGGTTAATTCGACCATTTGTATGGGAGGTACCAGAAGGAGTGTGGCAAAGGTTTTGATTTTCTGGGGGTTTATCTGTTATTACAAGATTATTAAACTGGTCAAGTTTAAATGCCATCCAGCTGTCCATTTGGAAATTATTGGTAAAAAATAATTTGTCTAAAAATAGGTAATTTTGTATGGGAGGTACCAGAAGCGGGTCGTCGATATAGTCCATATTCACTCACGAGTCAAGCTTTTGCATGTGTTCATCTCACACAAAATTTTATTGAATTCAGTATTTTTACTAAAAAGATATGTTGGTAAAAATATAGGTGTTAATTCGGTCATTTGTATGGGAGGTACCAGAAGGGGTGTGGCAAAGCTTTTGATTTTCTGGGGGTTTATCTGTTATTACAAGGTTATTAAACTGGTCAAGTTTAAATGCCATCCAGCTGTCCGTTTGGAAATTATTGGTAAAAAATAATTTGGTTAAAAATAGGTAATTTTGTATGGGAGGTACCAGAAGGGGTTGGCCTATATAGTCCATAGTCACTCACGAGTCAAATTTTGGCATGTGTTCATCTCACACAAAATTTTATTGAATTCAGTATTTTTACTAAAAAGATATGTAGGTAAAAATATGGGGGTTAATTCGGTCATTTGTATGGGAGGTACCAGAAGGGGTGTGACAAAAGTTTTGATTTTCTGGGGGTTTATCTGTTATTAAAAGGTAATTAAACTGACCAAGTTTAAATGCTATCCATCTGCCCGTTTGAAAGTTATGGGAGAAATATTAATTATCAAAAAATAGGTAATTTTGTATGGGAGGTACCAGAAGGGGTGGGACAATTCTGCCCATTTGCAATTCCGTTACTTCGTTATGGAAATTATTAATACTGAAAAATTTTCATAAGGATCAGTTTAGGTTTACTCGAGTTATTCAGCTTATCCCTCAGGATGACGGTAAAATTTTGAATTTCGAACCCCGGTAGCGACCCCTAAACCTTTAAGAAAAAAATTAAAAAAATTCACATATAGTTTTTTTGTACGTCTTAATAAAATTTTAACTTGGCCCATGAAAAATTCCAAAAACATTTTTTTTTTGCCAAATAAGAATCAACCTAATGGGCAGTCAGTAAATTTTGCATTACCTAGGAACAACCACGTAAATTTTTGTTCCCTATTTTTATTTTTCGTATTATTTATTTCATATATTTTTTTTAAGTCTTTCGTTTCCTTTTTTAATAATTATACCATCAACCTACGGGTAGGAGGGTATATGTATATCATTTGATACGACCCAAAAGTGTAACACATGGAAGGAGTCACTTTAGACCCTAGGTTTCTTTGAACCAGATTCGATTTATGACTTCTTAAGTCGATTGAGCCATGTCCGTCTGTCTGTCTGGCTGACCAGCTGGTATGCACGATAACTTTCGAAGGACACAACAAAATATTTTATATTTTGCACGAGTTAATATTTCCCCAAAACTACTTACGGTATTGCAAATGGGCTACATGGCCCCGCGCCTTCTGGTACCTCCCATACAAATACAGTCGAAACTCTCTATAACGAATTCCAAGGGACTGGATATTTACTTCGCTATAAAGAAAATTCGCTATATAGAAAAGAAAAACAATTTTGTTCCTTTTAAATTTTTTTATTTGTAGTAGTAGATATGCAAAGGCATACTGATATCGACTGCACAAAATGTGAGAGATGGTAATGATTCCATATGTCACTTGCATAGTTCGGTGGTTCCCCAAAATACACTTTCAATTTTATGGTAAATAAACGATTCAAAGCATCAGTCTCTGTTTGTGCTTTGTAAAATCAACAAAGTACACACCGAGCAACAATGAAACACAACAACCCTGTCGGAATTTTGTGAGCTGACTCAAAATCAAGTTGACTTTTGGTTCATTCATTTACAACGCACTTTTAAGGTAACTCAAAACTGATGCAGATATAGTCATTTGTTTTTTATTCCATCTGACTTATTCTCGATAAGTTTTGAACTAACTTTTTGATCACTCAAAACTGATGCTGAAAAGGTGCTGCACATTTTTGGCTGATATCTACTTCGCATGCACATGTTTCACATAATTGTAGATATACATATATACAGCTGATGATGTACCATTGGAGTTCGTCATGGAGTTCGAAACGTGTCATCCTAGTGCGTGACACACTGAATTTGACCAAAAATATCAAACAATAAAAACACTTTTCTGATCGTAAGCCGAATTTGATGTATCATTTGATACACTTAACGTAAATTTAATATATAAAACACGATCGACTGAAACTAACAAACAAGCAGTTTAGAATTAAATAAATATATATTTTATGAAAATAGCGCAAGAAAAAGGCGTTATTATTAAATTTTTATTGTTGAAGTTTTATAGCTAACCATAAGCTGACTCGTTATAACCAATCATGAGTTAGTAATTTTAAAACTAGTTAAAAGTTCACCTTTTCTTAATGAGCTACAATCTAACTTATAACGAGCTAACTTGTGGTTAGCTGAAACTTATGCAGAGTGAGTGAGTACTGACTCACTGCAATGCCATCATGTGGAAAAACTGAATAGGATTTAACAATGAAAATGAGTAAGCTTTTGAGTCACTTGTGACTCATCTTTGACTAACCATTGGTTAGCTTGAAGTTAACTCAATTTCCGACAGGGAAGTGTCGTCGATTTCTTTTTTGTGTGCGTGCGGTTTTGGTTTTGCGTAAATTCGTTATATGGAGATTGAAAACGCTTCAATTTTAAAGTTACGGTCGCAAAAATGCTTCGTTATAAGGAAATATTCGCTAAAGGGAAATTCGTTATACGGAGATTATAATACACTCAAAGTAGACCCAAAACACAGTGTTCTTATAATTGCTTCGCAATAAAGAAAACTTCGTTATATAGGAGTTCGTTATAGAGAGTACTGTACATCATTCCGCCCACTTTAGAAATCGAGTAATAATATCAATATACAAAATGGGATCGTACCCAAAATCTGTATTTAGTAAAGCTAAAAAATTTGAAGTCTAGCCACTCCCCTTCTGGTACCTCCCATACAAATGTTCCCGCCCACTTTAGCCCTAGAATGGTAAACATATTTTTTAGCACTTAATGGTAAACATCGCCTGTGAGGCAATTTTTAAAAAAACGCACATTTCACCTTCGAAAAAATCTAAATGTATTAAAACAAAAACATATTTATTATATATTTGGTTACAAAAATAAAAAAAAACAATTCATTTTTTAAATAGCTTATACATTTTATAGACGTATTTGTAGATCACATATTTCTTTAGATTATTTGAAAAGATCTTTTACAAAAAAAAAATTAAAAAAAAACACAGCTTGAAATAAAAAAAACTTCTGGGTCTTCTAGACCTGAGATCTAATTAACGTATAAAAAACTAATTCACAGCTTAAAACTTAAAAATAATTGTTGAGACTAAAATAAAATTTGTGGTTTTTTTACACACGTGTCTATATCTCAGCAACGCAACGGAGAAAAAAAAACACATCTGTGCCCAAGCTCGTACAACACTCAACTGAGTTGACACGAGAGCACGCTTTGATACGAGTGAGCGATCTGGAAATATCGCAAAAAAAATAAAGTGCTTCGGCTCACAGGCGATGTTTACCATTCTAGGGTTAGAGATGGATTAACAGCCGGTTTTTACAAAATATCGATTTTTGGATAACCGGTTTAACCGGTTTTTTTAAGTCGGTTTTTCCGGTTTTGCACAACATAAAAAGGGTTTGCTTTAATCCAAAATATCTTCGAAATTTAATAGAACCGTCATAGTAATTCCAATAACAACATTTTAAATGTAAAAGTGACACATATAACTTCTGTTATCTTAAGATATTAATTAAATAATTTGCTCAATAGATTTTTTTTAATAAAATTTTTTTAAAAACAAACTTTTTATGGGTCATCCATATACAAAAAAAATAAGTCGAGTCTGACACACCCTACGATTAAAAAAAACTCTCATACTAAATTAATAAGAAAGTTCGTGAAAAAATTGACTAATATATTAGGAGAAGATGGAAATATATAAATAATTTTATGAACGATTATATTTAATAAAAACAATGCTTTTTTGTGAGAAAATGAAACACCCTTCTATACGTCATCTTTAAAGTTTTTGAATTAAATTGCTAATAATAGTAACACTTTATCTTATTTTTTTGCAAAGTGAAAAAATCCGAAAGAAACCGGTATAACCGGTTAAAAATCAAATTTATAACTTAACATATAATTTTCCTGGATTTGTTTATGCAATAAGTGGTGGTTTCCAAACTAAGGATATCGGTTCAGATTTAGATATAGCCTTTATATATGTGTGTTTCACGATATATACTTTTTTAATAGTGGTAGTGGAGTTTGAATATAATTATAAAGAATAAATTAACACTTGACGTTGGCGCTTTGCGATTTGAGAATTTTCAAAAACGATTTCTTTTAAAATGGAGTATTTTTGGCATACCTTGCCACGGAACCATTTTGCTGAAATGAGTTAAATGTGGCATTAAATCAGTCAAAGGCTTCACATAGCCCATGGGCGGGAGAGCCACACATGCATTTGCTCACAAATTGAACGAAAAAAAAACAAATACTCTCCCTAGAGCATTTGTCCGATAAGGTTAACCACAACTATGTTGAACCTTGTTTTTTTTAGGAAAAAATGAATTCTAATGTCTCGACAATAATCTTTTTTAATTTTTTCTGGATGTTAATAGTTATTAAAAGTACGTTCATAGTTATGAAAAAAAACTATATAAGAATTGCCTTCACTACGGTGAGAGAGGGAAAATAGCAACTCACCAACACAAACTCATATTGTGGTTGTATTGCCGTTCACTGCATTAAATGCATTTGCATGAACATTTTTAAGAGAAATAATAAAAAAATTTCCACTTCCCGGAAGATACTTTTTTTACAAACGAATGAACAAAGTCGCCTTTTTGCAAAAAACATTAAAAATAGGATTTTTTCGAAAATTTTTATTTGCGATTCTTATAACTTTTGATTGGAGTAACGTATTTGCATCAACCTTAAAAATAATAAATCAACCTCGTCCAAAAATGATACAATTTTTTTTAATTTCTCAAATATCTCTTAACGTAAATGAGATAACATAAACATGCAAGCATCTTTCTGAAGGGTTTTCGAAGCAATATCTAAATGCCAATCTTTGAAATCGGTTCATAAATCCACATTTCTCCAACATTTGAAATTTGTAAACACCCGAGGTGACCAATTTTGGAAGGCCACGCACGAATGAATTAAAAAAAAAGAGAAAAGAACACCAGTGCAATGGTATACATATATGTAATTATTTATGAATTTTGTAAATAATGTTTATCTGAATGCAAACAAATTTAAATGTCTCATGAAGTGTGCATTTTAAGTTTCATTCCTTCCTAAAATGCAATTGAGTCTTCAGCTTTTCCATATATGCTCTCCAGCGTTTTCAGATTAACATCTTTGGGTAAAAGTACTTGTTAAGGTTTTGTGACATTCGATACATTTCAAACAATTTTGTGATGTTTACAACTTTGCGACTGTCATAAACCTAATAATAGCCGGTACGAACCATCTTTTACCACTACATGCTTATGCAATATACAGAATGCAATAAGTTGTCTCACATTACCAATCAGAAAAGTTGTAGGGAGCAAATAATGTTGAAAAAACAAGATATAAATGAAACAATATATGGCTCTGTTCATCAAGTGCATGAAAGGTCTCACTATGCAACAAACCGAAAAAAAACTGAACCATTGTTTAACACGAATATTTTGCTTTAGTGCATCAACATTTGTTCGACAACTTTAAAGTAACATATTTTGTAAATAATGGCGTAAATGATTTAAATAAAATAAATATTATAAAACAAATATAATAGCCTATATCAGGCATAGTGGACCGGCCGTGGCATAGTGGTTAGAACACGCGACTACCATGCGGAAGATCACAGGTTCGATTCCTGGCTATAGTCATCTAAATTTTAAATAGCGACAGCAACTTCGCAGTATAAGTGAGGAGTCAATCGGTAAAAGAAAAAAGCTTCTCAAGCAGTGACGTTCGCATTCGTCGATAAACATGTTAGTTGTGAATCTAAAAACAGAAACAACAACGCGAGAAGCTATCCCATACCTCATTCATGGGGTGTAAAGGATATTTAACACTTTGACTGCCGACTACGAGATAACTCGTAGGTTGCGTTCCCTTCTAGGGTGCCAACTACGAGTTATCTCGTACGAATAAAACCGTATTATATCAGTGCTAGTATCGATAAATGGCTTCTGGGAATAGAACAAAAAGTCAATTTTAGCTTGTGTGAACTGAACATTTATTAAAAACAAAAACAATTAATGGAAAAATTCATTCAATATAATGGGAGATAATTCGAGATAATTCGTAGGACCTTTTTCTCAATTGATGCGACCCAAAAGTGTAACACATAGAAGGATTCACTTTAGACCCTAGGTTCCTTTAAACCAAATTCGATTCATCACTTTAAGTCATTTGAGCCATGTCCGTCTGCCCGTCTGTCTGTCCGGCTGTCTGCCTGGTACGCATGATAACTTTCGAAAGACGCAACCAAATGTTTTGAAATTTTGCACGTGTTAATATTTTCCCAAAACTACTTAAGGTATTGCAAATAGGCCACATGGCCCCGCCCGTTCTGGTACCTCCCATACAAATGTACCACTCCGCCCACTTTAGAAATCGAGTAATAATATCAGTATATTAGAAAATTTTTTGTTGTACTGAGGGTGATGGTACATGTAAGTCGGGTTGCCCGGCTGAAACTTTCTTACTGGTCTTTGCTTTTTGATGATACCTGTGATCTAGAAAAAGAGTTTTTAGTAATATGATGTGAAAAATTCAAATTGAAATTTTTCCCAGTTAACGTGTTCAGTTTTTTTTATCTTTTTATACACTTCACCATGCGCACGGACGTGGTGGTCCGGCACTACAACTAAATTTTATTTATCAAACCTTGTACCGCAAAAACTACGGATGTAAACAAACCCCAATAAGGGGGAGTTAGTATGGGACGTGGAAGTAATTTGTTAGTATGGGACGTGGAAGTAATCAGATCGATATCTCATGAACTACTGCTGTAATCGCGAAGACAGACAGACGGACGGTTACCTACCATACCTATTACGCCTAATTCTGGGCGTTACAAATGAAAGAACAAAATTAATATACTTTTCACACCGTTCGTGAGCGTGATGAAAGGTATCTCCCATACAAATACATCATTCCGCCCACTTTAGAAATCGACTAATGATATCAATACACCCAACGGGATCGTACACAAATTCTGTACTTAGTAAAGCTATAACAGGATAAAGTTTCGGAAAAAAATTGGAAGTTTACCCACGCCCCTTCCGATACCTCCCATACAAATGTACCACTCCGCCCACTTTAGAAATCGAGTAATAATATCAGTATATTAGAATATTTTTTGTTGTACTGAGGGTGATGGTACATGTAAGTCGGGTTGCCCGGCTGAAACTTTCTTACTGGTCTTTGCTTTTTGATGATACCTGTGATCTAGAAAAAGAGTTTTTAGTAATATGATGCGAAAAATTCAAATTGTAATTTTTCCCAGTTTACGTGTTCAGTTTTTTTTTATCTTTTGATACACTTCACCATGCGCACGGACGTGGTGGTCCGGCACTACAACTAAATTTTATTTATCAAACCTTGTACCACAAAATCTACGGCTGTAAACAAACCCCAATAAGGGGGAGTTAGTATGGGACGTGGGAGTAATTTGAGGATAGAAGTTTGCATTCCAAATTTCAGATCGATATCTCATGAACTACTGCTGTAATCGCGAAGACAGACAGACGGACGGTCACCTACCATACCTATCACGCCTAATTCTGGGCGTTACAAATGAAAGAACACAATTAATATACTTTTCACACCGTTCTTGAGCGTGATGAAAGGTATAAAAATATAGTGAGAAATTCTTACTGAGAATACTGATATCGAATGCTATCAATGACCCTCATGCATCAAATCGTTCAAACGCAGAGAAATGATATGTAACTGGATGGTCTAGCAAATAAAGTACTATCTTTTCATGCAGAGTGTTAATCATGCACAGTGTGCGGCACTTAGCGCCTCCCAGCTGGAATGAAATTTCCCACAGTCCGCACCAAACAATGGATGCATTGCTACCAGTTGCGCCTCGTGTGGTTTAGCATCGTAAACATACGGTTATTATGCTTGCTGACTAGCCATTCGTCAAAAATTTCTCTCCCCTTCCAACAGGCTTCATTCATGTTGATGGTTGTACTAACACACTGATGTCGAAAGATGACCAATCCCAGAGTGATGGGGAAAATCGGTTCCTAGCCGATAGTAGTAATTATAATTAGGTAGCCAAGACTAGGTGTTTTTTGTTTTAACTTCGACTTGTGTATATGGAGCATGTCCTTGGACAGGTCTGCGGGCCTGTCAAGGAAGAGTAACGTCCAATAACGTTGCATAAATCGGTTGATCGAAATATGTAAAAACACGGATAAATGAAGCCAATTGGATGGGAAGACATATTTAGAACTCTCCGTCTAGTTCCGCTCATACCAGCGGCAGCGAAAAAACCATGAACCGTGAATTGTATCATATATAATACCCGTCTCTTATCGCAGCAAGTCAGGCAACAACACGTACCAATTTGCTATCTTTTCTGCGGTATTAGGTACACCCTTGTTAAAGATTCGGAGATCTATATTTTCCTTTAATACGTTGTTGATGTAACGCCTCATCAATAAAAAGGATACTTGACACAGGTATAAATTAGTCGAGCTTCAACTTTAAATGTACCATTACAACTTACGGATTAACCATAGCTACTAAGTGATTCTGCAAAGGTAAAGCCTTTCGCAAACGACCAGGCAGGTAGCAAGCTACCTTGGGTGGCACCGGGTCCCTTGTTGTACCATCTTTGTACTCCTTGGTTGGAGCTTGTGAGTGCATACACCCCTACTAACGCTTTTCGTTACCACAGGGCCTACAAAACGGTCCACGGTTCTCTCAAGTATCCTATCACCGTTACTAACAGCGGCAAAATTCACAATTGTTATATGATTGTTTGACGAACCGGTCGCCTTAAATTCGACGACCACACGTTGAATATTCTACTTTGAAGGGCCAATGCGTCTGTCGTTAGATGATAAAAAAGTTGTATCATATGGATGTTAATCTTAAACGTTTAACTTGTAGTTATTTTGGCACCAGTAAATAAAAAATTAAACAATAGCCTAAAATAACGCCTCCAAAACAACATTGCAGCCACATGTTTCATGTAGGCAGGAACTAATTGAAAAATCCTTTACGTATAGCTAATAGTAGTTACACCCAATTCAGCTTACTAAATTTTTATTTTTTCGTTTTGTACATTTTTAAACAACTTGCTAATTATCTACTAATAGATAGATTATGAATAATAACAAGCATTAAAATATGCTCCAAAAAAACTTCCCTCCATAATTGTATAACGTTTTCTTGTTTATCTAAGTATAAGTATTAATATGTATTATAATCCTAAAGACCTATCACGATAAAAACGTTGCTGCTGCAAAGCTCTTATGTTTCATCCCAGAGATATGATATGTCCTTTCATTACCCTCAGAAGGGTCGTGTTGTGTTGCTGCCACCATTGGCTCTGTGTAAACAGCACCAACATAATATTCGCATGAAATAAAAAGTCTTAAACTTAAGGAATGTAAAATTATTGACACCAACAACACCGCATAATAACCTCCATTTATGTAGCAAATGTGAATAGCATCTCATAAATACAAGTTTTTTTTTTCTCCTCCGTTATGTTGTTGTAGTCGTTTCTCAATACTTTCCACTTCCACGCAAACAAACAACTTTGTTACATACTTTTTATTATGGGCCGACTCCATTAACCACAAAAGACAAAAACTGAATAGCAATATAAAAAAGGATATAACAAAAACACCATGTATATCAGTAAGAAAATTTTTCCTTACATAAAATCCTTTCACATACCCTCCCTCTGCATAAACACACATACACACACATGGACAAATTCCAGTATAATAACAGATGTCACACAGATTAAGTTCGCAACTTAGCTCTTTACTCTGTTCTACGTAGTAGGTACAACCTCACATATCTGAAGGATAAGGAAAACTGTGTAAATATTTACATACACTATGCTGCAGATTATCTAAAATAATAACGGCTTACACATACCATAAAATGATTGGTTAAGTCTAAATAAAATAGGTACAGTAAAAAAACAAACAAACAAACAAAATTGGTACACTTAAGCAAAAATATTTAATATTAAGACGAATATTAAAATGATCTCCATATTGTAAACTGAAATATGATCGCGATTATGAACCTATTAGAATTTTTTCACAGGTGTGGGTTATCTACTCTGTTTAAAAGATAATTTTGCTATTAAGAAAACGTATCTCATTTTTGGAAATATCTTAAGTTGTAGTTTTACCGGTCCATAAAGGCGATTTTTGAATTTTAAATTGTTTCTTCTTTTCCGTTTCTCAATGAAAACTTAATGTAGATGTGTGTAATCTTGAATCATTATAGCAACGGCCCCCGGTAGACAACATCCAAAATTGACAATTTAAGGGCAAACATTTTTTATTACACAGTAAAAATTTATGAACTTGGGAGTGTAATTACACGCATTGGGAATGTCAGTACTAAAAGAAAAATATAAAAACCAATCAAGAAATTTCAGTCAATGGAAATCATTATAACGAAATGCAGGTAGATTGTGCTTAAGTTTTTGTATTGATGCAAAACCGAAAATTACAAAATTACACACGAAAATTACAAAATCTCACTGTAGTGAAGGAAATTGTTGTATAGTTTTTTTCATAACTATGAACAAAATTATAATATAATAATGTAGGAAATATTACTGTTGTGCGCGTGGCAATGCACATTAACAAATAAGAATTCATTTTTACCGAAAAAATGCATTTCTTTTATTGTCGTGCTAACAACAGGCGTCGGCACAACTCCGTCGGACGAATGCTCAAGCGAGACTGATTGAGTTTGTTTGTTTTCGTTCAATATGTGTGAGAATCAGTGTTGCCGTTTTGGTAGAATTCTACCAAATTTGGTCGGACGAATTTCAATTTTTTAATTTTGGTCGGATGGTAGGCCCAAACTGTTTATGGTAGATTTTTGAATAAAAATTTTAAATATATATTTTTATTATAATTTACCATGTGTTGCACATAATTTTATTTATAAATATTCACAGTTTACAAAATCATTACTATGTGTGAAACGCCATCTATGGAGTTATAGACTATATGAAAGTTCCCGTTTGCCGTATTTATATGCGAGTATTAAAACAAATTTTCTTTTAATACTAAGCAATTTTGTAAGAAGAGAATATATAAACAATAATGTTGAAATTGATTATAAAAATAAAGCAAATTTAATTGATATTTCAAAAATTTTCATTGGTTCAAAAGCGGAAATTTTTTTAAAAGTGAACTTAACTGATTCTGAAATATATGAAGTTAAGTCTAACGTTTTAAATTTCTATGTTGAATTTTTGGATCAATTAAAACATCGATTAGGTTTTAAGCGCAAAGACATTAAACTTTTAAATATAATAACGCCCCCAAGAGTAATTTCTTCGGAAAACTTAGATTTATGGCCTTTTATTTTAGAGTTTTCTTGTCTTGTTGAATGTGATCCAGATATAATAGTGACAGAGTGGAATTTATTGCGCCTCAGCGAGACATCTCTTTCTCCTGATTTAAGTATAGACATGTTTTGGAAAAATGTATCTGCTAAAAAAAATGGTTTGAATGAACATTGTTTTGAAAATTTAGTAAAATTTGTCTTTAATTTACTTTCACTACCACATAGTTCAGCCGCTGCTGAACGAATGTTTTCGTCTCTATCTCTTATAAAATCTAAATTAAGAAACAAACTTGATATTAATACCATTAACAGTATCATGCTTTGTAAAGAATTAATCACGAACAAAGGTCCGCATACTGTATGGTCAGCTAAAAAAGACTTTAAATCTAGAGATGGGCACTCGTCACGTGATTTGCGAGAATCACGTGAATCACGCGTGATTCACGCGTGAATGTGAGTAAGTTGGAAATTGAGCGTGCATGAACGTGAGCGCCAAAAAAATCTTCGTGCATGAGCGTGCGTGAGTGCATACTTTGCGTGAATCACGCTACTCACGCCACTCCATCAAAGAATAAAAATAGTTATGGTTCATTGAATTTACAACATATAATTAGTTAATAAATTAATTTTTATATGAACTGTTGGAAACCTCTTTCAATGAATTTTCCAACGAAATAAAGTATATGTAAATATATATATTAGGGTAAAAATCGATGTTGGGTTTTTGTCAGTGCCACCCCCCAAAAATGATGTATTTGCAGATTTTAAAAAATTAAATTTTTTTATATTTAAAAAAATAATAAATTGTCATGTCGTACTACATTACCGTAATGCACATAACCTATGAACAAAATGAGACATACATCATGAAAACCGATGAATGCTACTCGCTTTTATTCACAACTTAGTGAAGGTATCTTATTTGACAAAAATTTTGATTTTTTGATATAATGTATATGGTTAATCGTACCGAATGAATTAAAAAAATGTTTGAGGATATGTATAAAACTCTTTAGAAAAAACGTTGTTGACTTTGTATGATTCTTAGAATTAGTAAAAGTAGGTAATAACGAAAAGGTTATTACATTTTAATGATTGCGGTAGCTACTCCGCACAGTGTCGTGTTTTCATACAAACGGATGCCAAATGGAGATATTAAAAAAGGGATATAAGTACACATTGCTTTTATAAATAGGAGAGAAAAAAAAACGAAATTTTGTGAAAATCGGCCAAAGTACACGCCCACCTCCCATAGCCTGAAATGAATACAACTTGAATTTTTCAAAATAGAAGCAAATTTAGCTAGATTTGTATGTTATATGTTACTGACAACTGTGATGAATTAGTACCTGTAAGGACACGTCAACCTCTCATATATCCCTAAATGGAAATAATTTGTATTTTGATTCTGCAGAGAAATCGTTTATGAATTTCGGATTTTTGTTTGATCAAAATTGGATTAGTCGTTCTTGAGTCAGTCCCCTAGCTAGGCTACAGGAGCTTAAAACTTACAAAGCAAACGGCCTTTCGACATATATAGTATATCCCAAACTTCGACTTTCCCACAAGGTCTAAATTTTGAAATATTTACATTTATAAAATTTATTAAAACTTGTCCGAAAAAATTACGATCTAATCCCCAAAACGAATTCGGATTTATGTCAATTGGGACATACTCACGAATTCGTGAATAATTTCTTAAAATACCTTAGAAGACGAGGTGAATATGCTTTTTTAATTTGGAATTACAGTTACAGGCACTCATGTAGTTAGACAAGTGTGATGTCGTACAAAAAAACACTGTCTAATAGAATGTGTGTCGCGCACGTCACACATATTGGTTGGTTTTTAAAAAATTTTCTACAAAATTATCATATTTTATTTTGATGTTATGTATTCATTAATTTATTTATTTCCATATTAATCTACTATATTTTTAAAAATTAAAATTAACTAAATAACAGAAGGCAAATAATTATAGAAACAATTTTATTTGGCGTGATTGTCGTGATTCACGCTCACGTGAATGTGCGTGATTACAAAATTTACGCACGTGAGCATGCGTGAACGTGAGTAGCAAAAAAATCTTTGAACGTGAGCGTGCGTGAGCGACCATTTCAATCACGTGAGCGTGCATGAACGTGAGTCAAAATCACTCACGTGCCCATCTCTATTTAAAACCCCGAATAAACTGTAGTGAACAGAAAATATGTTAAAAATAATCTCGGATTTACTGACAAATATGATCTCCAAAAACTCTGTATATTGTTTTTTTTCGTTACAATTTTGGCCGGTTTTGACCCAATTTGGTAGGAATTAGAAACAAATTTGGTCAGAAAAAAAAATTTCTTGTGGCAACACTGGTGAGAATACATGTGTGGCTGTCTCGCTCATGTTGCCCAAGTGCGCGCTCTCGCCGGTCGCTGGTTTGAATAGACAATATAGCTCATTTTTAAATATGGCTACTAATGTTTTTATGGAAAAATATTATATTGAGCCTAGTCTCTAATATAGTAATATCTTATAAAGAACGCTATTTGTGTGATCTTTGCATGTCAGAGTTGCGTTAATAAGTGTATAGTCCATTACACTCAATTCTGGCAAAATAAGCTCTGTTGACAATAATTGCCAATAGTGAATGATCTTCAACCGAACTATGAAACAAATATCAGTGAATAAGTTAGATTTATAATATCGAACAAACTTAGAGATATTTAGCCTAGATATGTTGTTGGAAGGCAGTTAAAATCTAATCGGTTCTATTTGATCGGCAGTACATTTAGTTTTATTGGGTTCAATCTGAGGTTATTCCGAATTGCAAATATGTAGCTTTAAGACCTCCATTCTCATGTTTAAATATTAACGGTCAAATTCAAAACTTTAAATGGTGCGGGACTTTTAGGCTGATATCTACATCGCATGTACAGGTTTGACATAATTGTAGAAATATATACAGCTGATGATGTACCATTAGTTTAGTTTATTTTTTGGGCAATCTGCACAACAAGACTTACAGTCTTATTATTATAGTGCAGGGATGTCTGAATCATAATATTACAACATATTTCCTTATATATTAACTTATTTCTAAATTTTTGTATTGTATTTTGTGCATCAGTTCGCCACAAAGAGGTCTGAAGATGAACTCGTCATGGAGTTCGAAACGCGTCATTCTAGCGCGTGACACTCTGAACTTGACCGAAAATATCAAACAATAAAAACACTTTTCTGATCGTTAGCCGAATTTGATGTATCATTTGATACACTAACGTAAATTGTGATATATAGATCTTCATTAATTTTACCATCTACTAGTATATAGCAAATACATACAGTAAATATGACATATATAAAAAGACTTAAAATAAGAGGGTCAAAGTATAGAGCCCTGCGTCACACCAGAATGGATGCTCTTAGAACCAAATAAATAAATAAGGACTGTCTCAGCGAATATTGACCCCTTGAAAACCATTTGAACTTAAAGATTTTATTACAATTCAGTAATTTATATGCATCCAAAAAATAACAAAATTTTCTGTTTAGACCCTTTATTAAATTTAGTATATTTTCATCTATAACATCATCAATATCGTAGGCTTTCTTAAATTCATTTTTAACGTCCTCTTTTTATTTTTAACGTCGTCCATTCATTATATCCTCACCCTGTGGCTAGGAGGCTATATACCATTTGATCCGACCCAAAAGGGTAACATATAGAAGGAGTCACTTTAGGCCCAAAGTTTCTTTGAACCAAATTCTATTCATGATTTTTTAAGTAGTTTGAGCCATGTCCGTCTGTGTGTCCTGCTGGTGCGTAAATGTTTTGAAATTTTGCACGAATTAATATTTCCCCAAAACTTACGTTATTGTAAATGAGCAACATGACCCCTCCCCTTTAGGTAATTCCCATACAAATACATCATTCCGGCCATTTTAGAAATCGAGTAATAATATCAATACACCCAACGGGATCGTACCCAAATTATGTTTTTAGTAAAGCTATAACAGGATAAAGTGTTGACAAAAACTGGAAGTCTAGCCACGCCCCTTCTGGTACCTCCCATAGAAATGGACCTTTTCGCCCATTTTAGAAGTGGAGTAATAATATCAATAAATCCACCTAAATTCTTTATTAAGTAAATCTATAGCAGGAAATTTAAACTTAAAAAAAACTTAATTTCCCTTTGCACCCCATGAATGAGGTATGGGATAGCTTCTCGCGTTGTTGTGAATTAACACGCTTTCTATTTTTAGATTCACAACTACCGGCACCTACTTGTTTATCGACGAATGCGAACGTCACTGTTTGAGAAGCTCTTACTAGACACGCCGATTGACTCGACATTTTTAATACTGCGAATTTGCTGTCAACAATATTCGAGGGGAGCCGACAATGAAAGAACAACTTTTTTTAAGATGACTGGAGCCAGGATTGAACCTGCGATCTCCCGCATGGTAGTCGCGTGTTCTAACCACTATGCCACGGCCCGTCCTATAGCAGGAAATAGTTTTGGAAAAAAAACTGGAAGTCTAGCTACGCCCCATCTGGTACCTTCCAAATGTATTACCCAATTTAGAAAACGAGTAATAATATCAATATTATAGAAAATTTTTTACTGTAAGTCGTGTTGCCCGACTGAAACTTTCTTACTGGTTTTCTTATCAAATGATATATACTCTCATCCTAAAGGGTGATGGTATAAAAAGTGTAACGCATTAAAGGAGACGAATTAGATCCCAAATATTTTAAGACCAAATTTGTTTCAGGATTTTTTAAGTCAATTGAGCTATGTCCGTCTGCCTGGCAGAATGGCTGGAGGCTAGTGAGCACGATCGAGTAAAGCTTAATTCGTATGAAAATTTACCAGTATTAATATTTTCCAAAATTAAGTTACGGGACTGTAAATGGGCAGAATAGCCCCTGCCCTTCTGGTACCTCCTATACAAAATTATCTATTTTTGGAAAATTAATTTTTCTTCCGTAACTTTCAAACGGACAACTGGAGGATATTTGAACTTAGTCCATTTAATTATTTTGTAATAGTATTTAAACCCTCAAAATTCCAAAATTTTGACGCGCCCCTTCTGGCACCATCCATACAAATGACTCAAATAGTTTTACATACATATCTTTTTTGTAAGTACACTAAATTCAGGGGGTTACTATGTAACTCGATTCGAAAGTTAAATATTACGAATTCGGATTTTTCCTACCAACTAACTCGAATTCGCAAATACATTTCCTACTTTCGAGTTACCATATCCGATTGTCGGATACTCATACTCTACTTTCGGATATGCATCACTATGTATTTCGAATTTAGATGTCAGAATCGGTCGAAAGTTGACATATGTACTCGTTTGTATTTAGTTAACGGATGATACATAAAAAGATCTTTAAAAAATCGAAACAACGATAGCAGACGCTGAAAAATGTAAGTATTTCTTAAATATATATATATTGGTTGATAAATGTTAATTCAAGTCTTTTTCAATAGGGAAAATACTACAAAAAATTTAAATACCAAGCAAAGCCAATTTGAGATCATGCTCAACTTTATGACGGAGCATCCACAGTTGACTAAGGGATACATAAAAGCTGCGGACGCCAAACAAGCCACCAATGATTTATGGGCACGATTGGTAGAAGACCTAAATGCAGCCGGTCCACCAATGCCGTCAAGTGGTCGGTTGGAAAAAGGTAAGTAATACAAAGTTTGTCCATAAATGGAAATTAATTTTTTCTCCTTAGGTTTGGGCAGACCACAAGACCCACCTTAAGGCCAAATTGCGGAAGAACCGCATTAATTTTTCGGGCAAAGGCGGTGGGCCGGCAAAAATGTGTTCATTCACCGCACTTGAAAAAAGTGTAATTAATTTACTTCAAATGAAGGAGGCGGTTGACGGTATGAGTGGGGTGAGAAAATTTGGAGCAAACAGTACCTACACAACTGGCGACCACACTGCTACGGGAACCAGTAACAACGCCGAGCAAGATGTTAACACTGTACATGACACACTGTCCCTTCCCCACCTCGTTGTTCATTAACTGCTCGCACACCCATCACACCACGAGCACCATTCAATCGCGCTGTGCCGTCTTCACTTTCTAACCAAAGGGCAACCGAATCCTTTTTTATAAGAAACAAATATTTCTTGTTAACTTTTATTTTTATTGTTTTGTTATTTTTGACATTTTTGCGTAGGAAATGCTGCCAACTTTGAATAATACATTCGAAAGTACTGCCAAAAATAGTTCCAATTAGTGGCAGCACTTTTCACTCGATCCGAAAGTGTTACATGGTAAGAGCTCAAATTCGGATCGAATACAACTTTCGAGCTGTTCGAACTTTCGAATCGAGTTACATAGTAACCCCCCAGCTATGTTTTGCGATAGATGTACGCTTTTAAAAATTTGACTCTGGAATTAATATGTTCTATTGAAATTTTCAATTGAAATTTTGGGTACAAATGTCATAGCCCGGCTACATAGGCAAATGGTTTATAAATCATTAGTCCCTTAAGTGGTTTTCATGATATTTGTAAATACAATATTTTAAAAATTCTTAAAAAATATTTAATAAATTTTTCTAACATGAATATTTTAATCGGATAATACACTGCCTTATTAGCATAAACGCTGTTGAATAGTGCACTCTCCAGACTTTTAGAAGCTTAGCTGTGCTACTATTGGTTTTTGCTAAATTCATGACCCATGAGTAACTACTGATGACATTTTCTTTTCCTGCCGCTAAACCACCACTGGGGTTTGTCAAAATTCTATTGTCTATTTGTGTGTTCAATTTGAGTTTTCACACACTATTACATTCGCCTAACTTTTGTTCGAAGTTTACACTTACATACATGTGGCAGCTATGTTGCTATTGTCAATTATTGTTTAAGAACTGTTAACGTCGAAAAGGACCAAAACTAAAATTGTTTTCGATTTGAAATTTTCACGGAATTTCCTTTGTCGCAATATTCTCCCACATGTAATATCTTTGGGGTATTTGTTTAGTATCTTAGGCAGGAGTCATGATTTCCCAGGTTGTCAACATGCTCGAATCACACTAGTGCATTTGCTAAAGTTATAAAACAAATTGAGTTTACGCACACACATAATGTCAATATACCTTTCAGCATGTACAAATATATATACTTTTATAGATACATATATACACATACATATTAGTGGTATTATATTACACATGAAGGTAAAATATATTTATGGTTACACAAAGTCTCAAACAACTAATCAAATTATATTGATTGGCAGACTACGTCTAGCATTTACCAATGCGTCAATTGTACTGGGGCGTTGTGATTATCGAGTCAGAAATATTGTATTGTATTCATCTCTTAGTTACCGACTTTTTTATTGAACATTGAAGAATATAGCGAAACATGATTGTAATTTGTTTTTAGCACAAAAAACATTTCTCATTTGCTTTAATTGGTATATTATGATCAAAGCTTCGATGGAATTGCGGATTAAGTATCTTAAAAACCATATATTAGGGGTTATTGTAAACCGGAAGTGTACAAATGAACTAAAGCAATCAATTCTAGCGACAAAAGCTGCAATTCTAGCCTCAGTAACGAAACTTTTTTGCTACGATTCCGCACCTGCATCAATCAGCAGTGCGAGCAGTACACTATTTTTAATACAATTGACTTTCAAATGAAGATGATGAGTAACCTTATAAAAGTAGGCAAAACCGCAGAAAACCAAAACATTTGCCAGACTACTTTTGCTACCTCTCATACGAATGACCACATCCTTTCTGGTACTTTGCATACAAATGACCGTAATCATTTGTGTGGAAATTGTCCTCCTATACAAATTAGCCAATTTGCGAAAATTAATATTTTTCCAAGAATTGCACAAAATATGCTTATATGTTAGGTGGAACCTTGAAACCATGATGAAACCATGTTGTTGACCCCACCCTTTATGAATAATGATGTTGCCTTGCTTGCAACAGATTAAAGTGCTATCCCATTATAATTGTAGCAATTAGAGAGGTTTCCCTTTTTTGGGATTTTGATAATAATGGATTCTTTCTATTCTGACGGAATCGTTTCTGCATTCCAGATGTTGTCAAATATGGAAAGTAGCACGTATGTCATTCTTGTGCTATCAACGTTTAGCAATTCAGCTGGGATAACGTCCATAACTGCCGATTTTCCATTTTTCATAGAACGTATAGCTTCTCTTATTTCGGTTCGTCTAGGCGGCTCGGCTCTTATTCCTCGCAGAGGCAACCTTTTTCGTTTTGGGTCGAGAAGTCCTATCAAAATGCCTTCGCCACACATTTAGCTGTTCCTCCTCCGTTGATATTAAGTAGCCGTTTTCCTTAATAAGCGCATTGTTTTTAGGTTTGTCATTGGAGAGTTTTCTAGTTATTGCAAAGACTTCTTACATGTCGCCTTTGGCAGCTGTAGTTTCGGCCTCCGTCAAGTAAGGAAAGACAAGCGATTTAAAAAAATATCGCTTTCCTTGCCTGACGTTTTACTTGTTTAGTGAGATTGGACACTGTCTGGTATTTCTCCTATTTTAAACTTTCGGTCTTCGACAAGATTCCAAAATAATAGAAATAATCACTCTTTGGTTTATTTCTTGGCAATTCCAAGTACCTCACTGGCGGACTCCAAAAGCCTTTGCGTTTTACCATAGAGTGTCAACTTCTCTTTCCGTGTTGCAATTACGTTCTATATATTTATACCCTTACCTTACGGGTAGGAGGGTATATATCATTTAATACGACCCAAAAGTGTAACACATAGAAGGAATCACTTCAGACCATAGGTTTCTTTGAACCAAATTCGATTCATGGCTTTTTAAGTCGTTTGAGCCATGTCCGTCTGTCTGTACGGCTGGAGCGCACGATAACTTTCGAAAGACGCAACCAAATGATTTGAAATTTTACACGAGTTAATATTTTCCCAAAACTACTTACGGTTTTGCAAATGGGCTACATGGCCCCGCCCCTCTGGTACCTCCCATACAAAAAAATCATTCCGTCCACTTAATAAATCCAGTAATAATATCAATACACCCAACGGGATCGTACACAAACTCTTTATTTAGTAAAGCTATAACAGGATAAAGTTTTGGAGAAAAAAAATTGGAAGTCTAGCCACGCCCCTTTTGGCACCTCCCATATCCAAATGGTACCCACTTTAAAAATCGATTAACATTATTAATAGACCTAACGCGATTGTACCCAAATTCTGTATTTAGTAAAGCTATAACAGGATAAAGTTTTTGAGAAAAAATCTGGAAGTCTAGGCACACCCCTTCTGGTACCTCCCGTACAAATGTACCACTCCGCCCACTTTGCAAATGGAGTAATAATATTAATACACTCGTCACGATCGTGTCCAAATTTTGTATCTTGTTAAGCTATAACAGCACACAGTTTTGGAGAAAAAATTGGAAGGCTTGCCACGACCCTTGTGATACCTCCCATACAAATGGATCACTCTGCCCCCTTTATAAATTGAGTAATAATATCTATATTATACAAAATTTTATGTTTACTGAGGGTGGGGTATATGTGAGTCGAGTTGCCCGAATAAACTTTCTTCCTAACGTAGGTTCTACAACCTGTTAGTGATCTTGACCTGGTAAATAAATGATCCTGGCATTTCGGTCATGTGTGTGCTTTCCCTAGTTCGAGATTATCAAGGATCTGTATGTTTTCCTACACTTTGTCCTTTTACTGGCGTCTCAGTTTCCCTGACTGCGTCCTCCGTTGTAGTTGACATTTGTCCGATGTAATTATATCACTTCAAGCTTATGATGTTCGTATTATGTATTTGTATATTCCGAATGCAACAGACTAACTTAACGTCTGCACTTCATAACCATTTGTTACCTCACAGCATAAGGGAAATGGAGGTTTGAGTTAGAAATTCTTGTGTTTATTGCCTTTCTCATTTCATAATCAGCTATGCAAATTGCTACGTTCACATGTTTTACACTATCGTTGATGTATTTTAGCATTGATTTTGCTCCTGCTCATATGAATGATATAAAAAACCAAATAAAATTTAACAGAAATTTGATTATGATAAAGATATGTTAACATACTCCTACCTTGTTACGGTATTAAAATATATGTTATGATAATGGCAAGAAATATGCGCATAAAACATGCAATATTGAAAAATATGCACCAAGAACACATAAAATATGCAATGAAATACATTTTATTAAAAATAAATATTTGCATGTAATTTTGTAAAAACTGGTATGAATAACTACAATAAAAAGACTTCGTCAATAAATTTCAATACCATAATCAACCCACCTTTACCATGTAGGCGCTTTCTACGTCATTGTCGCGTAAATCTTCCTAACATGTGTCTTCCCTGGACATCGGTGTAAAAAATTTGTGTAAATACTAATATTATCTATTTAACAGGGTAATTTAAGTGTCCCACAAAAAGTAAAAGCCGTCTTACTTTTTAAAATGGGTTTTAATCAAAAAGATGAATATGCAGCAAAAAATTTATTGTAAAATTTGTGAGTATGCAAAAACACGTATTTTCGTAAAATACGCAAAATATGCAATAACGATTAAATGCCATTAAACCCTAGGAAGGGCTTTCGGTAACCTCTTGGTCTAGCCAGACCTGTTACGAAAATAGACAGGTGTATGCCTATGAACATAATTTTTACCTCATGTAGTCGACCGGCCGTGGCATAGTGTTTAGAACACGCAACTATCATGCGGGAGATCACAGGTTCAACTCCTGGCTCCAGCCATTTAAAAAAAAAAGAAAAAATTTCATTCATTGTCAGCTCCCCTCGAATGTTGTCGACAACAACTTCGCAGTATTAGTGCCGAGTCAATCGGTATGTCTAGTAAGAGCTTCTCAAACAGTGACGTTCGCATTTATCGATAAACAAGTAGGTGACATTAGTTGTAAATCTAAAAATAGAAAACGCGTTAATTCACAAAAACGGGAGAAGCTGTCCCATACCTCATTCATGGGGTGTAAAGGTAAATTAAGTTTTTTTTTTAAGTCGTCTTAATTCATGTGGAAATTGCTAATATGTTTTACAGTAATAAAAAGCGAAACTTAATCGATAAACTTTTAAATTTACTTTATATGTAATTTAGTATATAAAAATAATAGTTTAAATTAAAAAAACACCAACATTTTTTGTTTGTAATTTTTTTTAATGCAGAGTACGAAAATTATTTATACAGAGTTAGTTTTAAATAATAGATTATGAAACAAAAGCGTTTTTTACAATTACTTTCCCACTTGGCAGTCAATGCAAAAGTAGGATTTACATAATAACTATCGGGTCGGAAGTAATTCAATTCGATTCAGCACATACCACTTACATACATGAATATACTCAATTTTTGATTTTTTGTTAAAAAAAAAGTTGTTGGCGGTCAAAGGCAAAATCTACCCAGACCAAGTAGTCAATCCTAGGGTTAAAGAAATTTAATGATTAAATGACCTTTACCATTAAAACATGAATTAGCATGATATTCCTTGCCCTAGCAATCATATAAGGAAAGATGTAAATAAATTATAAACTGTATTTGCATGTTACTATTTCAAATAATTCGCACAACTTATTGTTATCTGGCAACTTATCTGGAACTATCTATAACCTATTATAAGTGACAATTAGTTAACTACATCCGGCGATACAGACAACGTTTGTGTTTAATGACGGGACCTAGGTCTTACTCAATAACGATTTTTGATTTAAATTCATGTTGATCAAAAGGTATGTTTTCGGGCTATGATAAAAAGTGCACAAATAGGTATTCAATATTTCTAAAATTACATTATACATTTATGATACTTGATTATTTTTATACTGCTGTAAACTGGAGACAATACTCCAATTTAGGATTAGTGTCACTCCAATATCTGAAAATTTGACTGAAAAAAATTTCGGTAAAGCTGGTGAACCACTCCAGTATTTTGTTGCCAAACTGTAAGCATGATGTGAGATTTAATTTGTGTACTATTTACATTCGATGCTTTGATAATAGTGTGCGCGTACGTAGAACGTACGTTGTGCTCCTCTGAAAGTCGCCATGGACCTGAATTCCTATTAAATACTCTTGGATTTCGTAACCTTTTCGACGCAGCTATGATACAAATGTAAATGAATATTTGTCCAACCTGTGTTGGACGTTTGAATATCACGAATCGCCTTAAAAGTTACAGCTAAAATGTGTTTTGGTACAGAGAGCTTAATATCCAGATTTTCTCGTTACTCTATACGTGAAAGCAGCAATGCAATTTTAAACTGCACATAAATATAATTATTCAATAACTTTAATTTAGTTTAGTAAAAATTAGAATACATTTCTTTCAACTCAACTTTATTTGGCTATTGACCGAATTTATTAGCTGGCTCCACGTTGTCCGATAATAGGCTAATGTTAACTAGACCATGATTTTATTCTGTTTTACATTAATTTTGGAAATCTTAAAAAATAATATTTCATACACATTGGTGTATTATTTTTTACGATTTCCAAAATTATAATAAAGTCTAATCTTTATTAAGACAACGGAATTCTTATTTATAATATCGTATCAACAGTTACAAATGTTGTAAATCAACTAAAGAAAGAAAACGTAAACGTTTTCACACTTTTGCGTTACTGTTGTAAGAGTATTATTCACGCACACACGCGTGGATGTTACAAGAAAATCTTAGTGCAGGAGCATGGGTGAGCGAGCCAAAATTTGATCACGTCCCCATTTGTGGTAAATGGTATGCTCCCGCCGCTGATTTGACATTAAGATGGTGGTATTTCATGCACGTTCCTCAGTTCTCATATTTCTTCTTAAGCTGATAGAACTATAATGGATGTGTGAGGGTGCATATATCCCTTTATGATAAAATGTTATGATTTTGTCATTGAATATGTCGTTCATCGCGAGCTGTTCTTATATGACGCCGTTCTTATCTTTAATTACACATTCGACTATATTTTGTTGGTACAATTATTTTTAGGTCACATTCTGAAGAGCCCAGATTGTATTGTAATTTTAACTACTTAATACTCAAATCTTGAGTCTCTATTTGCCGCGAGCCTTTGACAAACGAATCTAAACTCGTTTTACTGCATTAGTTCATAAAAATTGCAAATAGGTGAACTGATTGATTACACAGTGCAACAGTAAAATCATGAACCAACTGAGACCCCCAAAATCTGAAAGCTTATGATGGTAGAAGAATACCCCTAGCTGGGTTTTCAATCAGTGCATCATATCGTTTTATATCTCATTGGAAGCGTACGGATTTCAGCTTAAAACACTTCTAACCTAATAGGTCTTTTCTGCACAAACGTAAGTTTTGCTGATAAATATTTCAAATCTATTATTTTTTGCCAAAAATTTTATATTTTTCCGTTAAACTTACATATCAATATATATCAAATAATTATGAACTGATTTAGGAGATTTTTTGCATTAAGATTGTGCTTTGAAAAACCTTAAAAAAGTGTTTATATGTATATTTTATCCAAAATGAAAAAATTATGAAAACATTGTTGTGACTTATTTTTTAGAGCATATTTTTTTTGTCGATTCTAAGGGTATATTTTATGAATGTAAGAGCATATTTTACACGATTTTTAGTGCATATTTCCGGTTAAAATTTTTAACAATTTAAATTAGAAAGCAGGCTGACAAATGGTGTTAAGGTTTCAGCAAAATAAAATAGGTTAAAAATCGTCAACTTTTTTTTGATTGACCCAAAACGTTTTTCATTACATTTTACATTAGAATCTCTCAGAACCATCTTAGGTTCGGATTACTTCAGATTCAAAAACTAATCTAACCATGTGTTAACTAATGCTTTGTAAATCTTAATATATGCCAATTAAACTTACTACTATTTTGAACTAATCGAAAAAGTTCAATACGAACTAAAGTAACATAACCTTATATGGCCCTTTAGATATTCTTCTTACAGCATTACGCTATACATACATAAATAATTAATTCTTATTATTTATGTGCATAATTTCAAGATTTGAATGCAACTTCCACAATGTCATCTATTTATGGCCGTATAGGTGTGGGTGAATGGGTGACTGTAGGAAATAACCAGCGCCCGAGGGATATCTCAAATGTAAGAGACTGTTGTGTTAGTTAGTGTGTGTATGTGAATGAATTGGATTTGCACATGAGTATACATAAAGTTTTTCGTCTGGTGTCACTTAATTGAATATCGGAATAATGTAATAGACCAAATACTTTTATGTAAAATGCATTACATAATAAAAAAGTACTCGAATCAATTTCATTAAATTTTTTCAAAATGTTTACTTTTTAGTCATTTACATACGTATATATGTACAACCATAACGAATTTGTTAGTACACCCGCAGCCATGGGAAAATGTTGAATTTTTCAACGCAAAATGTGCATTTTTTTCAAACGAATAATAAAAATGCAACGCAAATAACTAAAATACACTACAAACAGAATAAAACAATGCCGAAAGGAGCAAAAACGTTTAAAGTTGATTTTTCGTTGTAGCTGTGGAAGTTGCAATTACATTACAAAATGACAAACGACATCGCTGCATCTAATTGAGGTAGTTGTAATACGGAAGCGCAAATTTAACAATTGCTGAGGATTTTGTAGTCCCAACGTTTGTAGTGATACTGTAGAAACATCACTCCAATGGAGACGGCGCTGACGGAGATCATCAGTATAGTAAAAAAAAACAAAAAAAAACAACAATTCTAGACGTCCGTTGACATTTTCTTGTAAATTGTTGCAGAAGTACAATAATATATTAGTTTATAAGGCATTTACATTTCCTTTTTATTGCAATCGTATTCCACTCAGTATAATTGTTTGTTACCCGAGGATAGTAATCTAAATTTGTATTCTATTTTAGTCAACATAGGTTTTAAGAATATTTAATTCATAATTGAAATAAGAAGCTATTATCAATTTGTTCAAAGCAAATACTTATATTGATATTACATTAGATATTGCCTTATGATTTGTCGCAGAGGAGCAACGTCAAGTTACATGCCAAAATAATTTAATATAGATTTGAAGTTAGTAAATATCGTATAGGGGAATTTGTCACGTTTTAGGCTCTTTTGTTATATTGTTATATGGTGGCGTATGATTATCATAAGTAATATTCCACGTAAATAATACGCCAAGATGTTCTTCGTCTTCTTTACTGGCAGCAACAACAGAAATTCATCTATCAGTAGCCGCACGTAGAAAACCATTCCAAGGGCTTCGGTCTTTTGCTCTCCGTAGATAGTTCGTCATACCAAGCTTATTTAACATTTCCGTCACCTGGTCCATCCATCGGAGTTTTGGTCGCCCCCTCCTGCGCCGCCCATCGAGTTTATTGCCGAAGACTTTTCGAGCCGGAGCGTTTTCGTCTATTCGTACAACGTGTCCAAGCCAGCGCATTCGGTCTATTTGAACGCGCTTGACCACGTCGATGTCGTTGTACAGCTCATACAGCTCATGATTCATTCGACGACGGTACTCGCCGTCCACGATGATGGGTCCAAATATTTTGCGGAGTATTTTTCACTCGAAGACTCCCAGAATAGATTGATCCGCTTGTGTCATTACCCAGGATTCTGCGCTGTAGAGCAAGACAGGTAGGATCAGAGTCTGGTAGAGCTGGATCTTTGTTTTTCGAGAGAGCGCTTTGTAGTTAAATCGCTTGCTTAGCGCATAGAAGCAGCGGTTTGCGATCAATACTATATCAATACTATATCAATGTCTTTTGATTTCGAGGCTGACATTATTATTTTTGTTTATGGCGGAGCCAAGGTAGACAAAATCATCTTACTTACTTACTTAGCTGGTACTTCTATGCAATCCCAGTGGATTATATACCGCACGTAGAAAAATATTAGTCACACCGAATTCTGTAAGGTTCTCAGTAACCTGGTCTTTCCAACGGAGTTTAGGTCGCCCTCTTCTGCGCCGTCCATCGAGTTTATTGTCGCAGACTTTTCGAGCTGGAGCATTTTCGTCCATGCGTACAACATGACCTAGCCAACGCAACCGTTGCACCTTAATGCGTTTGACCACGTCAATGTCAGTGTACAGCTCGTACAGCTCATGATTCATACGACGCAGATACTCTCCGTTAACGATGATGGGCCCATATATTTTACGGAGTATTTTTCTCTCGAATACCGCCAGAACCGATTCATCCGCTTGTGTCATAACCCAGGATTTTGAGCCATACATTAAGACAGGTAGAATTAGTATCTGGTATAGCTGGAGTTTTGTTCGTCGAGAGAGGGCTCTGTCATTGAATCGCTTGCTTAGTCCGTAATAGCATTTATTTGCAAGCAGGGTTCTTCTTCGGATTTCTAGGCTGACATTATTTGCTTTGTTGATGTCGGAGCCTAGGTAGACAAAATTATCTACCACCTCGAAATTATAGTTTTCAACGTTCACGCAGTTTCCCAAACGAGTAGATTCTTTGTTCGTTGAAACTAATAACTTCGTTTTGTCCTCGTTCACCGTTAGCCCCATTTTCGCTGATTCCTTCTGAGGCTGCAGTCACATCCCGCAGTTTTCGACCGATGATGTCTACGTCATCAACGTACGCGAGTAGCATGTGGCTTTTGTTGAATATAGTGCCACTCGTGTTAACTGCAGCTTTTCTCATTATCATCTCCATCACAATGTTGAAGAGATCACACGATAGGCCGTCGCCTTGTTTTAGGCCTCGTCTGGTATAGAATGGCTCCGTAAGGTCCTTGCCAATCTTCACTGAAGACTTCGTGTCAGTCAGCGTCATTCCGCAAAGACGTATCAGCTTCGCTGGAATACCAAACTCAGCCATGGCTTCAAGTAATTTCTGCCGTATCGGGCTGTCGAAGGCAGCTTTATAGTCGACAAAAAGATGGTACGCGCGATCTGTTTCTCTTGGGTCTTTTCCAGGATTTGCCGAAGTGTGAAAATCTGGTCAGTTGTTGATTTTCCAGGTCTAAAGCCACACTGATAAGGCCCGATCAGGTTGGATAACACTGGCTTTAGTCTTTCACATAGCACACTCGACAGGACCTTATATGCGATGGGTAAAAGGCTGATCCCGCGGTAGTTGGAGCACACACTTGGATCACCTTTTTTCAGCACAGGACATAATACGCTTACATTCCAATCGTCGGGCATGCACTCGTTAAGCCGAACCGTGCGCAGGAGCTGGTGCATGCTCGTTATCAACTCCTCGCCACCGGACTTAAAGAGCTCTGCGGGCAGACCGTCGGCACCGGCTGCTTTGTTGTTTTTCAGCCGCGATATTGCTCTTCTTACCTCGGCTTGACTTGGTGGTGGGCAATCTAAGCCATCGTCGACAATTGGCGTGATAACTTCACGTGCGCTGCCTTCTGGAACCAGCAGTTGCTGGAAGTGTTCTCTCCATATGTGCAGCACACTCTGCGTATCCGTGGCCAGATTTCGATCACTGTCCTTACAGGTGGGGAGGCCATTACCGCATCCATTTGCTCTTACTTTCTGGTAAAATTTTCGGGCCTCACCTCTATCCCTGTATCGCTCTATATCCTCTTTCTCCCGTTCCTTCATCTGACGTTTTTTTCGCCTAAATAGCTGTCTCGCCCGTTTTACTTTCTCCTTATGCCGTTCCCTAACAGCACGGATTACAATTGGGTGTAGCGTTGCCATATAAGCAGCATCCTGTTCCTCAGACGCTAAGCGACATTCTTCATCGTACCAGGATTCGTCTGAGCGCCGCTTTTCATATCCTAGCACGGTTGTTGCGGCGGTTGCCATGGAATGCGCAATATGCTGCCACTGTGTATAGGGAACGTCAGAAGTAGAGGCGTTGTGTCGTAAAAGTTGGGAGAGTTGGTCGGAGTAGGCAGTAGCTATCTCTGGGGTTTGCAGCTTCGCGATGTCTAGCTTTCTTTGTGTTTGGTTACGTGCGTTTTTCGCTCTGTTCAATCTTGTGCGAACCTTGGCTGCAACCAGGTAATGATCCGAGTCAATATTAGCACCACGGATCACACGCACGTCCATGACACTAGATGCATGCCTGCCATCAATTACCACATGATCAATTTAGTTTTTGGTGTTTTGATCGGGGGATAGCCAAGTTGCCTTGTGGATATCTTTGTGCTAGAATCTGGTTCCACTAACTACCATGTTACTTCCCGCTGCGAAGCTAAACAGCCTTAACCCGTTGTCTGACGTGTCGGTATGCAGACTGAATTTACCGATTGATGGACCAAGAACATCTTCCCTTCCTATTTTTGCATTAAAGTCTCCCAGAACAATTTTAATGTCGTGGCCAGGGCAGCGGTCGTATGTTTCCTCTAGGCGCTCGTAGAATGCATCTTTAATCTCATCGTCTTTATCTTCCGTCGGGGCATGTACACAAATCAGCGTGATGTAAAAATATTTCGCCCGGATGCGAATGGTGGCTATTCGGTCACTTACAGGGTTAAACCGCGAGACCAGGTGTCGAAGTCTCTTGCCGACTATGAAACCACATCCAAATTCGTGTCTTTCTGCATGGCAGCTGTAAAAGATGTCACAGTTCTTTCGTCGTGTGCATCCCTGTCCCGTCCATCTCATTTCCTGTATGGCGGTGATGTCAGCCTTGTACTTGTCGAGGACATCCGCCAGTTGGATAGAGGCACCATCTCTGTAAAGAGTTCGGACATTCCAGGTGCATATCCTTAAATCATGGTCCTTATATCGTTTGCGGGGGTCGTCAACATTTGGGGGGTTCTTGTTATATTTATTCTCCGTGTTTTCATAATAAATTTTGTTTAAGGAGAGTGGCTTATTATCCTAGTTTCTTGGGGCTGCCAAAGCCACTAGGAGAGCCTGTGTTGAGCTTCAGTAACTTCTGTTACCTACTTCCTAAGACGCATCGGTGGTAGCATGCCGATTAGGTTACTCAACGTTTCGCCTTCTAACTTTAGCTAACTTCTAAGCGGTTGCTTTAAAGTCATTGCCCAGGGAATACTTGGTCTAAGACCGGAAGTAGTTAGCTGCTTGGACAGTGCCGCAAAGGAATCGATTCTGGTCACTCCCAAGTGAGTGACAGTCAGTAACTTTCATCCTCTGGGCAAAGTCCCATTCCCCAAAATCATCTACCACTTCAAAATTATAGTTGTCAACGTTCACGCAGCGTCTCAGACGAGTGGACTCTTTGTTCGTTGAAACAAATAACTTGGTTTTGTCTTCGTTTATCACCAGACCCACTTCAGCCGACTGCTTTTCAATGCTCGAAAAAGCCGCAGTAACATCTCGCAATCCACGTCCAATAATATCGATATCATCAGCATACGCGAGCAACATGTGGCTTTTGTTAAATATGGTGCCATTCCTGTTTACTGCTGCTTTCCGCATGATCATCTCCATTACGCTGTTAAAGAGATCGCAGGACAGACTATCGCCTTGTCTAAAGCCTCGCTTGGTAGAAAATGGCTCTGACAGATTTTTGCCAATTTTCACTGAAGACTTCGTGTCAGTCAGTGTCATCTAGAGTATCTCTCCCGGGATTTTGCGGGATTCCCGGTCATTTTTAATTCCCGGTTTCCGGGAAATTCGTCCGGGATTCCCGGGAAATTAAAACACCTTTGGGAGAGCAAATTTTAGAAGCTTTAAAGAAGCGAATTGAAGAAGGAAGGGGAAAGCGACTTTATTCTTTAGTGAAGTATCTTAATGATCTAACATTATTTGATAAGAATGCTAATAACTTACTGCAAACTGCTTCAAAAAAAAAATGAACAAATGTATACTCGATTTTTTAAAGAAGACGTTATCAACAATGTTTTGGAATCGGAAGAAATTCCTATTTGTGACATTAGTACCGAAAGACCATTTGAAGATATTTAAACCGATGCCATAACAAATGCAAATGTTGCATCAAGTAATAGACTACTTAAATACTCGATGAAAAAGGATATACAATTTAACGAAGCAAGTGAAAAAGCAACGGAAAATGTCACCATTTTATTGAATGCTCTTCTGACAGTAAGGCCAACATCAGTTGAAAGCGAGAGAATATTTTCAACAACAAGTCAATTTGTAAATAGAATTAGAAACAGACTATCTGATGAAACCATTAACGGTCTTTCCGTTTTAAATACGTATCTTTTAAAATGACAAATTAACTATTATTGTTTAACTAATATTTTTATACCCTTCACCATACGCATGAACGGAGTGAAGGGTATATTCATTTTGTTCTTCCATTTGTAACGCCCATAAGGAGGCGTGGTAGGTATAACAATATATATATATATAAATGATCAGCATCGAAATCTGAGTCGATTTAAGGGTGACCGTCTGTCTGTCTGTCCCCGCGATTACAGCCGCAATTTATGTTATATCGAGCTGAAATTTGGAATGCAAGCTTCTATCATCAAAGCGGAGGTTAAGTTCTAAGATGAGCCCGATCGGTCAAAAACTACTCCCACCTCCCATACAAACTCCCCCTTTTTAGGGTCTATCCCTGCGGTTTCAGCCGTAGTTTAAGGGGAATCAAGCTGAAATTTTGTATGCAAGCTTCCCAACACTAGGCGGAGGTTGAGTTCTAAGATGAGCCCGATCGGTCAAAAACTGCTCCCACCTCCCATACAAACTCCCCCTTTTTTGGGTATATTCCTGCGGTTACAGCTGTAGTTTAAGGGCAATCAAGCGGAAATTTTGTATGCAAGCTTCCCTACACTAAGCGTAGGCTGAGTAGTAAGATGAGACCGATCGGTCAAAAACTGCTCCCACCTCTCCCTACGATTGCAGCTGTAGTTTAAGGGCAATCAACCTGAAATTTTGTATGTGAGCTTCCCTACACTAAGCGGAGGGTAAGTGGTAAGATGAGCCCGATCGGTCAAAAACTTCTCCCACCTCCCATACAATCTCCCCTTTTTGGGGTCTATCCCTACGATTACAGCTGTAGTTTAAGAGCAACCAAGCTAAAATTTTGTATGCAAGCTTTCCTACACTAAGCGAAGGTTGAGTAGTAAGATGAAACCGATCGGTCAAAAATTACTCCCACCTCCCATACACAATCCCTCTTTTTGGGGGTGTCTGTATGTCAGTCCCGCGATTACAGTAGTAATTTAAGAGCAATCAAGCTGAAATAATGTATGCAAGCTTCCCTAATCTATGCGGAGGTTGAATATTAAAATGAGACTGATCGGTCAAAAACTACTCTCAACTCCCATACAAAATCCCTCTTTTTGGGGTGTGTGTAAGATTCAATATCTAAGCGGAGGCTACTTTTTAAGATAAGCAATGTCGGTCAAAAACTACTCCCACCTCCCATTCAAACTAAATTTTTTTTGGGGTGGCTGCTTAACTGCCTCCCGATTATAGCCGTAGGTTAGAAAATATTGAGCTGAAATTGTATATGCAAGCTTTAATCCTATAATAGGAGTTTACTTTGTAAGATGAGCAATATCGGACGAATACTTCTCCAAACCTTCCATACAATTTTCCCCCTTTTTGGGGTGTCCGTCTGTATATCCCTATAGTTTATGAGCTTTAGGTTTGCAATTTGGTATGTAAGCAGAGGTTAAGTTCTAAGATAGGCATGATCGGATTTAAACTACTCCCACATCCCACACAACTTCCCATATTTGGGGAGTTACAAAATTCATAAAATCGAATAAAATCTATACAAAACTAGCGGACCCGGCGAACTTCGTCTCGCCCCAATTTTATGCCTTCATATAAACTCAGTAGAGAATGTTTGATAAACAAAGTTTTGCGATTAGTTTTCCGTCGTAAAAACAAACAACGATGGAGGTTTTTTAAAACTCGAAAAGGCAACGTTCAGCTGACCGAACGTAAAACAGGGAAATTCGAGGTTAATCTCACATACTTCCAACGATTGACCTTGCGATTTATTAATTGTCTTCGGGGAATTGGAATGGATGATCAGTTGGAATTATCTAACTCGTAAGATGAGGACTTCCTCTTCTTTGAATTTGTTCTTTATGATCGTCTGAAATCACATTTTTTTATCAGATTCTTGACAAACAACCGCATACCGTTGCACAATTTCTGTTGATTCAGATTCCGCGATATGATTATGATCGATCCCACCTTTATCTGTAAATTATGCGGCATGTTAATCGAGTGGAAAATACGGTCGGATAGTTGGTCGCTTCATCCTCTACGGTCACGCTGTAAACAGATTTGCACGAATGCAGTTCTCAAGCGATTTAATTTTCTAATTTGAAATTCTAGCTATTGATGTTTTTATTCTTCTCTGCTAGTAACATACTGCCCGTAAATTAATCCAATCGCGATTTTTATAATTTTGTGCAATGTCACGAGTTACTTTTCCAACGATGTGAACTGGCAAAAATTTGCAGGGAACGATATCAATTCAGTCGAAACATCAACCCAAATTTGGCCATTGCCAAGCGCTAGCAGTTGTTTCGGGAATTCAGCAGAAGATGGGAGGTTCTGGAATATACCCCTAATTTTTTGGTCAATTACAACTTCTTGACATTGACGACGTTTTTAAGCATGGTTTTAGTAAATCAGCAGCATTAGACATTTTGAGCAAAATCATAGCCCCACCAAATCGTTTAAATCCCTTCGTAAATCCTTTATCGTCCGGTCAACTACTTCCAAAGCTCGTTTAGTCGTTATCGCGCATTCATCCGAAATGTTGATTTGGCATACCCGCAGTTCGAATGCCTTCCAACAATGTGGCAGCTATGCCAGAGGATGCAGCGGCTAACGACATTTGAGATCTTGACCAAATTGTTGCCGAAATCAACAAAAAATTTCTTGGCTGTCCCACTCGGAGCATCGAGAAAGTAAATGCATCCAGTTTCATCGTGAATCGTACACGTTCTAGTACTCGGCACAGCGGCACATTTGTCGGAACTCTTCCGGTCAGGTCATCTAGATTATAGTCTTGCTCCCGTTAAAATTCGCGTTCGAATGCATCTTGCATCGAACGATTTAACGCTGGCATCCCCAATGTCGACAGCAGATTGCCGCACATCCCGTCGGGTTCGACGGATTTTTTATTTAAATATTATTGTTCACGTTACCAACCAACATTTAACCGAAATTTTCCACCTAGACATCGTTTAAAACCATCAAATCATGCGAAATTGCAAAATTTTGTCAATAAAAACAACCCATACAAACAACCAATTTTCGATTTTTTCAATTTCCCGACTTTTTCGAAGGATTTTCCTAAAATTATCTGCATAAAACCCTCATACCAATTACGAAAAATTGAATAAAAATTGAGCAAAACGGGCCAGCCATTCTCTCCTGATGAATTACTACACACTGTTTACACCGTTTTTATACATATAGATTTCACAATAAACCGATTTTTTCCAAGCAGCACAAAGAATTTTCCACCTTTACGTCGTCTAAAATCATCAAAAACTCCAAAAATTTCCACGTTTTTTTTTCCAGAATTTTCCGAGTTTTCCACCAAGAATTTTTCTATTTTTCCATTCGAAAAGTCATTTCGGAATAATTATCCGAAATTTTCACATTTACATCATTCAAAATTATCAAAACACAATAAAATGTAAAATTTCGTCGAAAAAAATTCAAATTTTTGGAATTTTTCCATAATTTTCCAACCAAAATGTTCTACTTTTTCAACCGAAAAGCCACTACGGAACAATTGCACACAAAAAGTTATACAAAACCTCAATTTGCGATGCAAAATGTTTCTGAAAAAATCCAAATTTTTCGAGCTTTTCCGGAATTTTCCGAGTTTTTTACTGACAATTTTTCTATGTTTCCATTCGGAGTCATTTCGGAATAATTATCCAAAATTGTTCACTGTTACATCGTCCAAAATTACACTATGACACAATTTGAGGGTCATTGTCTCGGGGGTGAACCAAACCAATGTCAAACGATAGCATTTGACCTCAGTAACAAAACCCTAAACTCAATTTTGCTCCACTACGTCACAAATTTTTTTTTATAGTGGTTTGAAGTTTGATTTTTTTGGTCAAAAGTTGAATCAGTGAATATGAAAAATCATCTGTAAAAATACGTTTGGGGTATTTCATGTCTTCGGAGACCTATATAAGAACAATCAGGGGAATATTTTCTCGGAACATTTTAACCCTCTAGCTCTCACCCGTATGGGACATTTTTGGCCCAATTTTGAAAAACTGTTTAAAAGTCAATTTTGGACGAAGGTCAAGGATTAGAATCTCCGATAGAAATATTCTCCGGGAAATTTCACTAAGAGTCACCGAAGACAAATAACCTCTATGAGTCAAAGGTTCCAAAATAAAATCAAAATGAAATGTTAAAAAGTCTATTGTTGAGCAAACAGTGCAACGCCGAGGAAATATTCCCAAGAAAATTTAAATGTAGGTCTCCGAAGACATGAACTATCCCAAATCTACTTTTACACATGTTTTTTCATTTTTATTTATTTGACATTTGAACAAAAAAAATCAAACTTTAAACCACTGTAAACAAAAATTGTGACGTAGTAGAGCAAAATGGAGTTTAGGGTTTTGTTACTGAGGTCAAATGCTATCGTTTGATATTGGTTTGGTTCACCCCCGAAAAAGTGTGTTGCACTGTGTTATCAAATCATACGATAATATGCAAAATTTCGTCGAACAACAAATTCAAACTTTTTGAATTTTTCCGGAATTTTCTGCATTTTTCAACAAAAATTTTCCATTTTTCTATTCGAAAAGCCATTCTGTAACAATTGCACACAAAATTCCATAGAAAAGGGCAATTTTCGATTTTTCCAATTTTCCGACTTTTCCGGAAGATTCTCCCAAAATTTTCTTTCACATAAACCTGCTCCTGGCAACAACGAACAACTGAAAAAAATTTTGAGCAAAATCGGCCCAGCCGTTCTCAATTGATGAATTACTATACATTTTTGCCACCATTTTTATATATATAGATATATATACATTTAAATTAATGTTTTTCGTTACTTATGTTTTTGTTTGTAATATTTTTGTTTTACTTGCAGCTTGTACTATATGATCTCCTGAATTAACAAATAAATATATATGTACATACTGCAAAATTGAAAAAAACATAGTTTGTCTTGTTTCTATCTATTGCGCTAAAATTCCCGGGAATCCCAGGAAAGGCTAAAATTTTTCCCGGTTTACCGGGAAATGGAAAGTCCGGGAAAAAGAGAAACTCTAGTGTGATCCCGCAGCGTCGAATTAGTTTTGCGGGGATACCAAACTCAGCCATAGCATCCAACAATTTCTGTCGTATCGGACTGTCAAATGCAGCTTTGTAATCGATGAACAGATGTTAGATATCGATCTGCATTTCTTGGGTCTTCTCCAGGATTTGTCGTAGCGTGAATATCTGGTCGGTGGTGGATTTACCAGGTCTAAAGCCACACTGATAAGGTCCAATCAGGTTTGCCAGAAGGGGCTTTAGTCTTTCACATAACACACTAGACAGGACCTTGTATGCGATGGGTAAAAGGCTAATCCCGCGATAGTTGGAGCGATTTTAGAAAAGAGGGCGTGGCACCCCCCACTTCCACCCTGGCTGTAATTAATACTGCTCCAACAATATATATGTATATCAAATCTCATCTTCATACCTCATCCTCATACCATACAAAAAAATTTATGCAAATCAATCCAGCCGTATAGGAGGAGTTCAGTCACAATACACGTACAGTAGAATTTTATATATGACTAGTGGGCCCGGCAATGCTTCGCTATTGCATTTTAACTTGCAATATATTTTACATTTAGGTCTACAAAGTACTTTGAAAGCGGTACTTAAGCTCGATAATGATATGTTGAGTTTATTAACTTATGTAACTAATTTCAAGTTACTCCTTGACATGAAAGTTACAAATTAAGTGTTGTTGTTTTAAATTCTAAATATTATAGGCTCTATGACGATAGTAAAAAGTTCATCAGAAAAGTGATATCTATTACAAATCGGAAACAGACATTCCGTTAAAGATCAAAATTCAATGTAGTAGCGGTAACCGTCTGTATACTAACTATCTCTTTGGGCGTACAAAACACTTTTGTCATGCCTTCTCCGCTGAGAAGCATGAAGATTTCAGGTAGACATATTTTTTTTAACAATGATCAGCTATTGAAACCATTTGACCTATGGGCCCCGGCTCTAATTTTTACATACTATTCCGATGCTTGGATACCAAGACGAAGATAATGGTATATTTTTGACATTGTTTTCTGTATGCCAACACTCAGAGGCTATTACTTTTAATCCAATACATAGATTTGCTTCTGTAATACTTCATTTAGTTTGTTGAGAAGTCAGTTTTACGCAGAAGTTTTCGGTTTGTGCTCATTAAAAAACAAAAAAAATCTCTATCTGAAATCTTCCTGCTTCCCAGCGCGAGCTAGGAATTGATTTTAGACACAAATTTTATTGGTGAAATTTTCTAACAATTCATCGTAGATTCCGATTTTGGCTGCGATTTTTGCGAATAAAAAAATTGGCCCACCTTACTATTCATATCTCTGGGCGAACTGCAATATACTGTGGAATTTTGACAGTTATAACTACTTACTTTAAAAGGGGTGTAGTACAGCCTACTTCCACCCTTACAGCATTTCGTACTGCAAAAAATTGGCCCACCTTACTATTCATGTCTCTAGGCGAACTGCAATATACTGTGGTATTTTGACAGTTATAACTACATATTTCAAAAGGGTGTAGCACGCGAGAAGCTATCCCATACCTCATTCATGGGGTGCAACGGGAAATTAAGTTTTTTTTTAAGTAGCACAGCCCACTTCAACAATAACATATAAAACAAATTAGATCTTAGATCTTCTGATAGTTCATGAGATAAAGCCCTTTTTAATTTTCAAGTTGTATGGGCGGTTTTCGTATCAATCTGTCTATTGGAAAAGCCGTTAGAGCGATTTTTGAAAGGGGGCGTGGCACCCCCACTTCCGCCTTGGCTGTAATTAACACTGCTCCAACAACATATATACCAAATCTCATCTTCATACCTCTGATAGTTCATGAGATAAGGCCCTTTTGATTTTCAAGTTGTATGGGCGATGCCACGCCCCTTTATCCAATCACAACCTATTATAGCCAGGGACTATCAACTGGTCAACAGTACCACTCGGTAAAATTTTCGTATCAATCGGTCTATTAGAAAAGCCGTTAGAGCGATTGTTGAAAAGGGGGCGATAGGTCTATTTAATATATATAACATATCTAAAAACTAAAATGGGATTTTTCTTATTGTTTTGTAAATATTTTTTAAGTAAATGCATCTCCTGTTAACTTCCTTATATTTTAATATCTTTGTGTGACAAAAATGAATAAAGTAGCTAAACTTTGGAAGTTATACAGATTTTTTTGATAATTCTAATAGATTAGAACAAGAATCGTATTATAAATTTTTCAGACACCCCCAAAAATATGGACTTAACCTTGATAAATTTTGCGCAAGAAATACTGTTGACTTTCGGAATATTTGCTAACATTTAGTGAAATTTCATCTGAAGGTATAAAGAATGGAAGCTTTGAGCTCCTGTAATAGTATTAGCATTTTTATACCTTGAGAATTGCTCTTCTTTTGTTTTGTTGAAGTCGTCAGCGTCTGCATAAGCAACTTCTGCGGAGGTCTTACAAGTTTGTGAAGCCCAATGATAAGGGTCTTTCGCCGTTTGAAGGAGTCACTTTAGACCCTAGGTTTCTTTGAACCAAATTCGATTCATGACTTTTTAAATCGTTTGAGCCATATCCATCTGTCTGGCTGGTGCGCACGATTACTTTTGAAAGAAGCAACCAAATATTTTTAAATTTTGCACGAGATAATATTTCCCAAAAACTACTTACGATATTGCAAATGGGCTTCATGTCCCCGCCCCTTCTGGTACCTCCCATACAAATACATTATTCCGTCCACTTAAGAAATCGAGTAATAATATTAATACACCCAACGCTGTCGTGCCCAAATTTTGTAAAGCTATAGCAGGATACAGTTTTGGAGAAAAAAATTGGAATTCTAGACCCCTTCTGGTACCTCCCATACAAAAGTACCACAGCGCCCACTTTAGAAATCATTATAATAGAAAATTGTATGTTTATTGAGAGTGAGGGTAGATGTAAGTCGGGTTGCCCGACTGAAACTTTCTTACTGCTTTTTGTCAAGGAATTTGTAGATCACATGAATAAGCTCATTAGCTGCATTTACTTAAAAATTTAAAAAAAAAATAAGAAAAACCCCATCTTAAAATAATTTTTTTTTGGAAAAAAAAAGACTTGATCTTCGAAGAGTTTTTCAAGTTTTAACTTTTATTTTTCAGTGTAATATAAAATTTTTACAGTGTATGTTTACGAAAGCTGACTAATATACCTTTCTAATGGCACCAAGATCTTTCAAATCGGTTGAGTCATTCCATAGTAATCGCAGCTTAAAAGTACCAATAACCGTCATTTTTCAAATATTTCGGTACCTTGCCACGCCCCAATATTTTCAAAAATGTAATTTCTAAAAGTGAGGTTGTGTTTTTGTGGGTAAAATGTATGCTAAATTTCATTAAAATTTGAGGCGGTCGGGTTCAAAATGTCCCTTTTTATATAGGTTTTGATATGAAATTCATCATATATAGATTTGGACAATGATGCTGAAGCATTGCGACAAAGCAGAACCTTCTTGGTCTAATGAAAATTTGAAATTCGACTTGTGCTTCATAAAAACTAATATTAAGTGAATACGGCATGCCAACACAAAACTTGAGTCACGCGGATTGCCATTGAATGAATGTTTGAAAACAATACAATAAATTCAGCATGATGTACTTGCGCGACATCCGGGCTTTGTGGAAATCACTAAAATCGACGATATTTTTTTTAAAAATTCCATTATCGGAAAATATTCGTCTGCTGAATTAACACTTTTTAAATACGCTCCCATTTCATCGTTTGGCGTTGAACGTGTTTTTTCTGTATAGGGAAATTTTTTTAAAAACCAGCGTAAAAGTTTCACCTTGTAAAATTTAATAAATCACTTAGAGCTTAATTGTAATCGTGACATTGACCAAGGTATAATATCACTTTAAGATACTTTTTGTTTTGGTTTGAAAATTACATTCTATGTATGAATACCCGACTGAATAATTTTGTTAATTTACATATTGTTTTTTATTACTTCTGTAATAAATGTGATATTGTTTTTTGTTTGTTTTTCAATAAATAAAAAATATAATAAATACTGAATATAAAATCTATCGTGCTTATTTCAAGGGTTTTTCGTACTTTTTTAAGTATTGAATACCGTTTTTTTCGTGCTGAAAAATAGTCGCCGTACTCATAACCATGCCCAAAATAAAATGTTCTTTAAAATAATTTTTATTTTTTATTTAACTTCACTTTCTAACGATATGCAATACTTGTATGTCAAGTATTCATTTATCCTATATAAACCGCGACTAGTTAGTGATTTTTATGCCACTAGTAAATTTCTATTTGAATTGATTAAGAACTACTCCAGTTATTATTGTCTTAACAATCCACCCAGCCGGACTGGCGGACATGGATTTATTGGATTAAAAAGTCCCAAAACTTATATTTTCTAAAGTAGTTTGGGGTCTCAGTTATATGCTTTAGTGGGTTTAACTATTTCCCGTATAAAATAATGTATTCCATCTACTCTGTAGCTGAGTTTATACAAATTTTATTCAACACTAGCTGACTCGGCAGACTTCGTGCTGCAAATTTTTTAAAAAATTGTTCGTATTGTTACAATTTAATCATATTTGGTCTATTACTTTTACAACAAATAATCCTTATCAAAATTTATACAGAGCCTATTAGGAGGAAATGTACTTCGGTACATTTTTAAGGTCCCCCCCGTTATATTACAGTAAACTGCGGATAAGTGCACATCGCATAAATGCAAAAACCGCATAAGTGCACTGGAACTTGAAGCCATTAGCCTTTTTTATACGTTCACATACAAAAATACACTGATAAGTGCAACACGTATAAATGCAAAAACCGGATAAATGCACAACTTTTGCTACCCTGAAAGTGCTTTTTTAGTACAACTTTGCATGCATAAATGCAAATCTCTCATACTACATTTATGTAGATTATGATTTAGAGAAACTGGAGAAAAAATATACAAGGTTGGAACAGAAAACACGGTTCAAAAAAAGATTTCAGACTTTTTCAGCACACGTGGTTTAGGTGAATCGAATTGAGTGCAATTTAATATGTATTTTGCAAAAAACAATGGTGCAAAATATGAATGCAATGATTCATTAACAGCTCTTATTTTGTCACAGAACTGAATATTTTTAATTTTTTTTTGTATGAAATATGAAAACTACTAAAACAATGAAATATAAATTTGTGATTTTTTTACCTGTTATGTAATATAAACCAAATATAAATAAAAATATTAAACCGTTTTATATTTTAATTATTTTCTTAAAGTTCCGTCCAATCTGAACTGGTGTAAAAAATTAATAAAAATAATATAATGTTTGTATAAATGCAATAATCGTGCACTTATACAATGTTTGTATATATGCAATAGTTGTGCACTTATCCTCAGATGTATGAATACATAAACCGCATAAGTGCACAAAACGTCGCACGAAAACCGATGTGCATTTATTCGTAGTCTACTGTACTCCTAATATGAAATGAGTAAAATATACTTTGTGTGGGATGTTCGACTTTCATTGCCAAGACCTCGCCAAATTACGGCATGATTTCGCACATTGATAGTAGAAGACTTCAGAAAATTTAATTGATTTTATAGATAAGAGGTCTTTTTGATTAAGGAACAATCATATGGAGAGTTTAAAAATCTCACTGTTGTAGTGCTCCAAATATTTGTTGACTGATATTTACTTTCTAAACGAGTTGCCATGCCCACTATTTATACGACGACCTTTACTTATATTCTTCTTTTTGTGGACTTTGAGAAAGCGTTTGACAGCATCAACAGTGAATACATATGGTTAGCCTTGCGAAGAAGATATATACCAGAAAAACTAATATCTCTGATCAAGGAAAGTTATAACCAGGCCAGATGCTTCGTTCTCCATAAAGGAAAGCTCTCAGACCCATTCGATGTTCAAAGTGGAGTGCGTCAGGGATGCATATTGTCACCTCTATTATTCCTAGTAGTTATGGAAGATGTTCTTAGTTCCATCGAGCACCGAAGCCAAGGAATACAATGGCAAATCAACGGCAAATACCTAAATTACCTGGCTTACTCAGACGATATTTGCTTGCTTTCTCATAGGCTGTGTGATCTAAAACGGACAACATTAGATCTCCAGAAAAAACTGCAACATACGGGTCTTAAAATAAACACCAGCAAAACAAAGACTCTTAGCATAGGAACCGAAACAACAGCGCCATTAAGGGTAGGTGATGAAACCTACAAATATGCTCCAAACTTTTGCTACCTGGGGTGTGAGATTGATGCTGAACGAGGTTCTGATTTAGATAGAGAGGGCAGAATATACAAGGCAAGATCGTCGTTCGGTATACTAGCTCCAATATGGCAAAGTAACAAAATCAGCCTCCATACAAAACTGCGAATTTTCGAAGCATGTGTGAAGTCTGTACTGCTGTATGGATGTACAACTTGGAAAGTTACCAGTAGTATTACCAATCGGCTTCAAACTTTTGTCAACCGCTGCCTTAGAAGAATACTTCGTATTTTCTGGCCCCGTACCATCTCAAATGCAGAACTGTTGTCGCGATATCGGCAAATACCACTGGCAACGGAAATTCGTAAGCGTAAGTGGCAGTGGATTGGACATACTCTTCGCCGAAATGATGACAACGTGGCTAAGCAAGCACTTAAATGGAATCCCTTTCATCAGGCAGGTCGTCGGCTTGGAAGACCACGTATAACATGGCGACGCTCCACTGAAAGCGAAATGAATAACCTCGGCGTATCCTGGAACCAATTAAGATCGATTGCACAAAACCGTGTCCGATGGCGGACGGCTGTAACTGACGCCCTATGCTCCAATGGGAGTTAGAGGAACACATATATATATTTACTTATATAACACACATTTTCAGATAACGTGTGAATCCTGACCATCGATAGCAGTAGTTTCCTGAAAATAAATATTCATGAATCACGGCTATTTTAATGACGCTCATCAGTGACAAAGAAACTCATTGAAAGTTTTGAGAATATCACTGTTACACTAATTCAGATATATGATTTGAAAAAGTAACTAACACAAAGTTTCAAAGCTCTCGTTTTTACAATTCTCCAATACTTAAGAAACAAAGTTAAAGATTTTTTTTACTTTGCTGTTAAATAAATTGATGTGATCTATTTTTTTTTAATTATTCCTTAAATAATAATAAAGAGTGGTTATTAACTGGTTAAATTGAATGGGCCGATGTTGAATGTGAAGTCAAGTCAAGTTCTTTTCTGCATTTCATTTGACACTTCTCAATTTCAGACTAACTCAATTTGAACCATGGAAAGATACACAATCGAGCAACGCGTTAAAGTTATTCAGTCTTATTATGAAATTAAAATGCATATCGTGCACTTCGTGATTTTGTCGATCAATGTAATCGTCCAAATTTCGTAACTGAGGTTGTGTGATGTGTATTTCTTAATCTTATGTACATATGATATGTTGTTATTATTGATATCTGTTGCAGAACCATGATGATGACTTTCGAAGAAAACCCAAATATTGAAAAACAAAAGAAAAAACAAAAACTGACCTCGAGCCTAATTAATCAAAACTTGGGATATAATAATGTATCCAAAGTTTGAATAAAACACTAAAAGCAGAATAATGTTTCGAAATGTTACAATTTAAGATTAAGATTTTTTACTTAACTGCACAAACAACTTTTTCTGCGATTTGTGTGCAAATAAATCAAAAATGCTTTAAACATCAGCTAAGTGCCTGAAGGTGCAGATATATGCCTTGATCCAAGCCTGAATTAGGGGTGTAGTATTGGGTGTTTGAAACTGTTTTTCTATATTTGTAAAATGAGGTGTTTTGTGAAAACTGGCATTGTCCACATATAAAACAATCTTTATACACTTCACCACGCGCATGAACAGTGTGAAGGTATATGACAATAAATATATATAAATGATCGAAATCTGAGTCGATTTCAAGGTGACCGTCTGTCTGTCCGTCCCGCGATTACAGCCGCAGTTTAAGATAAATCAAGCTGAAATTTGGAATGCAATCTTCTATCCTCATAGCGGAGGTTAAGTTCTAAGATGAGCCCGATCCGTCAAAAACTACTCTCACCTTCCATACAAACTAACCTTTTTAAAGTCTGTCCCTGCGATTACACCAGTAGTTTAAGGGCAATCTAGCTGAAATTTTGTATGCAAGCTTCCCTACTCTAAGCGGAGATTGAGAATTAAGATGAGACAGATCAGTCTAAAACTACTCCCACCTTCCATACAAACTCCCCCTTTTTGGAGGTGTCCGTCAGTATGTTCCTGTAGTTTATGAGCTTTCGATCAAAAATTTGGTATGCCAGCTCAATCAGGAAAATAACATAGTTTTGAAAATTTGAAATTCCATAGGGACCAAATGTATTTGTTGCCCTCAAAGTCAATAAATTTTCATGGACCCACATGAGGTCGAAATAAGGGACACTGGAAGGATCAAATGAGCGGATTTGATATGCATAATCATAATTGTCAGGGATTGAAGTATTGGAGTATACCAACGAGAAAAAGTCCGCAAAACAATTGGCTATTGAAATCTTTGAAATCTCCAACTTCCAGGAATGCCAATGGGTGTAGAAGTGATGTACATATCTTCTTACACAGGTACATATGTAGTTATATTTCGTAAATGTTTAACGGTTATTAATCCATTGACAAAAGTAAATCTGTATCAAACTGACCAACCACAGCAGAAGAAAAAACATTAAAAACAACTTATTTTTTCCCATAGTTTTAATTTCTTTCACTGCGACTTTACCAGAGGTGTATTGTGTTGATTTTGTTTTTTTTTTTATTTTGCGTTGTGAAACAAAAACGATTAAAAAACGGCTGTAGTACAAATTATTTTTCAAAAATCCAAACTTTCTTCCAATTAACCTCCGGAAGTAGAGCGTAACGAAAGACGTAATGATAGACTTTTCCAAATGGCAGGACTTTTCTTCATGTACGTGTGAATTGGCCATCGTGTTTGTGTGAAAAATACGATTATTATCGACCTCGTCATGCTATGCATTCAAACAACAATTGAGGCGATTCCCGCTGCAATCCTTCAGGTAGTATACTACTATTCATTATACTGAATAACTTGATGAGATGTATATTATATATATATTTCATTCGCCAACTTTTAGGTCAAGCGGTGCAAAAGCGAACGATATCATTTCCACTGCTATCTATAAAACCTCTGGTGCACCATTCTTAGACATTAGAAATAAGACGGCATCAACGTGTTATATTCTAAGGAACAAGTACAGTGCAAATTATCCCATATGTATATGTATCACTGAAGTGAACATTTAGATTAAGTCACATATGCTACAAAAACAATGTGGCGCATAGATGACAAAAATACAATGTCTAATACACAAATTTTAAATTATATTAAACATGCATACATAGTAGTTAACAATTAACATAAAATGTTTAGTTCTATTTAAAAAAAAAAGAAAAACAGATATTGATAAATACGGCTTACAATGCATAACAGGGTACAATGTATGAATAAGTACGTTATGGTCGGACACTTATAAAATGTTTCACATCTTTTTTAGTCCTTATTACTCCATTATGCTGTTTAAAACTAAAGGAATTAGAGGAAGCAAACCAAGTAACCGTAGTTTATTAAGGAGTCGAAATGAGAAAAATTATGTTCTACTTGAGCAACATTCTAAGCGCACTCGTCTGAGTTAATTGAATCTGAAAATGAGAAGAGTTCCCTCTAATGACGGAATACAACATCATATTTTGATACGTGCAACACTGTTTGTTTCCACCAAGTAAACCTTGTTTGTGTTCATGGGTTTTGAACAGTGATTTCATACGAACTAATAAGATAACAATTTTGTACCTAATCTATATATATAAAAGGCTTGGGTGACTGACTGATCATTCCCCAGACCAAACGGCTAAAGCGAAAACAGTGAAATTTGTAATGTAGGTTCCTTTTATGACGTAGGCGCGCACTAAGAAGAGATTTTTGTAAATTCGGATTGTAAGGGGGTGAAATGGTTGTGGCACCGCCCCATACAGCTCGAAATTTAAAATGGCTGTATCTTTAAAACCATTATAGGTACTAAGCGAGATGGACCGATTGCAATTATATTTACTTTGTGTGATACTGCCCATAAAGCCTTTATTATAGGCTACATGAATACATAATTAGACAAAGGGGCGTGGCACCGCTCATACAAGCCGAAATTTCAATCGGTCATATCTCAAGAGCCATTAAAGGTAAGAAGATGAGATTTGCTACATATGTAAATGGTACATGGGACATTAGTTATATAAACATGATCATTTGTATGGGCTAAGAATTTCAACGAAGAATGGACGGTTTTGGAAGTTCTAACCCTTTAGGGGTAAAAAAGGCCGAAAAGGGATAAAACTGGTACTATCGCCCAGACCAAATGCCTAAAGGTTTAGTTACGAAAATATAAATAGAATTGCTGCCTATAGAATTAGAGAGCCTCCAAATGGGGTTTTTAGAAATCCGAATATTTAGGGGTAAAAAGGCCGAGAAGAGATAAAACTGGTACCATCACCCAGACCAAACGTCTAAAGCTATAACCGTATATGGACATGCTTCCTACAGAATTAGAGGGAGTACCAGATCATTTTAGTTGTGGGATACGAATGTATCTTTTGAAATTCGTACTTTTAGGGATAATAAGGGACTAAAGTAGTACATTCACTCAGACCAATGGGATAAAGCTACAAATACATAAATGGGGTGTTCGTTCGTCCAATGAAGCGTTTGTATTTTACCTGTATTGCTAAAATTCAAAAGAAGATTCATTGCATGTACGGGTGAAGCAAAGCAAGCCGGGAAAGCTAGTAATATATAAAACAAATTATCAGTTCAGACGAATGTAAGAAAACTTTACAAATACATTGCCAGACAACTGTCAGACATTAAATGTATCTGCCAACAAATATTGCCAGTTCACATGGTTGATAAATTTTTGTACTGCAAAAATGAACAGATTTGTTTGTTTTCATATATGTATGTGATAATGTATTGTGATAACTTTTTCGATGTCTTGTTAAAACCAGAGCCTTCCATACTAATGCGGTTCAACTTGGGAAAATAATTCACTGATTGTTTAATTAACGGTCGCCAATAAAAAGTGCAGAACCATGATTCCTACTGTAAGATTGCTTTCTTTCTTATGCGGCCAAAAGGCGCATCTAGCGGCGTTTAATTAATAGAGCTTAGAGAGCTTAGAGATATTTTAAACATTGTTTATTTCATGCAGGGGAACATATTGAAGTTATTATATTTAAGATTTCACATTCGTTTGGGCTTAACAATCTGTTAAAATAACTACTTCTGAAGACTTACATATATTTCAGTTGATTTCATATCAAAAAAATTAATTATAATGCAAAAAATAACAAAACTAATAATAATTTTTGTTTCGATTCGGAACTACTAGATGTTTCTAAGGTGCAATGTACTGACAAAAATTTTAAATTATCATTATCGACATAATTTTTTTTTGAGTTGCTTTGTGGTTTGCGGAAATTCGAAATCAATGGATCTAAAAACCCCAAAAGCGTATGCATAAAGTTCTCCGTTGTATAAAATCGCATATGGTCCTCATGGAAATTGCGGTTATATATGTTCCGGGCTTCAAATGCTTCTTCCGACGTTTTTTAAATCGATTTTATGTATGGAGACCACTTTAAGGATTGAAGATAGATGGTAGATTTGTTCTGAGAAACTGTTGAGGTGAACAAATATAAGGGGTCGGTCATACATTTGACTCCCCTAGGGGCACCTTGGGCAGTGGTATAGGAGCCCCCTGAAGGGATGAAAATGGAGGATAAGTATGTTTGATAAAAATGTTAGGAGGAATAAATGACTAGGCATTTTCTGGGCTTGTTATTGATTTTTGACCATCCCCGCCACCTTTGACCACGATGCGACGCCATCTGACCCCACCTAAATTCCCCCATTTTTTGGCTCATGAATTTTTTTTCCCAACCACACAAAAGTTGGGGGTGAGCCGTATTCAAATCTGGTTACTAAAGATCTCCATACAACGCTATCGCACCCCTACTGAGCACTGATATTATTCCTAAAATATCACAAGAGTAAACAGTAATTTAAAAAAATTAAAACTGTATATTATTAAATACAGTTTTGCGAAGCCCCCATCGCCTACTGATCAAAAATCAAAATTTCGTTTGTAGCACTAATATGCTGTTTTGGCCCGCCCAATCCGCCAATTGATCGAAAATAAAAAGTTCGCCTGTAAATTTGCAGTTATGTTGCCAATAAATTTCTGGGTATTAAATTGTATCTTTATAGCTTTAAAAAGGGTCAACAATTTAAAAAATATATAGCGTACTGCAATTTCCATAAAGTACACTAACTGTCTACCGTTTAGACGTAATTAATGCACGTCTTTGCCGTGTGTTAAACGAAAACTCACACAGACAAAAAACATGTACATAGTAACTTAGATTTAAAAAAAAAAATTTATCCTTAGTACAACCAAAAAATATATGTTCCAATATTTGCCGATCTCGACTATAGTAGTACAGTTATTTTTATATTTCAGTCCTTTCTAAAATATTTTTGAGTGCAGGGAATTTAAAAAATTCAGAATAAACCAAAGTACACTTTCGAAACAAATGTTTTTAGAATGCACAGTGGGGGAAAAAAGTTATTTTGGACATTTGAAATTTACATTCAAAACTGGTTTACGTGTCCCCTTGCAATACAAGCCCCATTAAACGACATTTTCTTGATAGAATCTTAACAAATACCGCAAATCAAATGAAATGATACACAAATGTTGCACTCAAAACTTTTGTACGGCATTTATGGTATATAAGTGACATCGCGATCGGTTTTTTTCTTTTCGACCCCAGGCATACCGAAGGAACTTTAATAAAAATTACAGCAGGTAATTTTAGGTAAATTTTTAATAAATATTTTAAGGTTTATAAGGTTATTAAACTCAAACTACTATCTAAAATGTCTTGATGTCTTCACAGAAAATGTGTAAAATATTATTACCTTTTAAACAAGTCTATTCTGATCAGAATCGGTCAAGCGTATCAAAACTTTTAATCATATAAGTAAATCAGTATTTTTGAAACATGCCTTTTTGCGGCCAAAAAACCTTAAACGGTTTTGCGCGACCCCTAAACGTCGATCAATTTTCAAGTTTTATACACCAAAATTTTTGTTTTTTCAAGTAGAATTAGAAAAAATTTTTTTCGAAAAAAATTTATTGACATGGTCTAATACACAGTTTATCCACGCCAAAGTGTATGTTTCTATCTTTGCTATCCTTCAATTCCCTGCGTACTGTGGATGGTGTTCTGTGGGCCGCATTTCGGGAGGATTGCCAAAATTTAAATTTCCTCGAAAACGACCTCAGTTTCCGTCGATTCGACCGCTTCTGCGTCACAATTCAAATTCGTACATTGTTTGCGATCATTAGAGTCACATGTTATCCGTCGAACCTGACAAGATGGCATTTCCAAAAAATTAGGGCTCATACCAGAACCTCCTAACTTCTGCTGAATTCTCGAAACAACTAGTGGCGCTTGGCAATGGCCAAATTCGTGTTGATGTTTCGACTGAATTGATATCGTTCCGTGCAAATTTTTGCGATTTCACATCGTTGGAAAAACAAATCATGACATTGCTCAAAATTATAAAAATCTCTTACTCGCAGCGAAGAATATAGACATCGATAGCTAGAATTTCAATTTAGAAAGTTAAATCGCTGGATAACCGCATTCGTACAAATCTGTTTACAGCGTGGCCGCGAGGATGAAGCGACCAACAATCTGACCGAATTTTTCAACTCGCTTAATGTCCGCATAATTTACAGATAAAGGTGGGATCGATCATAATCATATTGTGGAATCTGAATTAACCGAAATTGTGCAACGGTACGTGGTTGCCCGTCAAGAGTCTGATAAACAATGTGATTTAACCGGTGATCATCAAGAACAAATTCAAAGAAGAGGAAGTCCTTATCTTACGAATTAGATAATTCCAACTGATCATCCATTCCAATTCCCCGTTCGGGTGGCTTTGGCAATGACAATCAATAAATTGTAGGCCACTCGTTGGAAGCTTGTGGGAATAGTCTCGAATTTCCCCGTTTTTCGTGTAGTCAGCTGTACGTTGCTTTTTCGCGTTTTGGAAACACATTGTTTATCCTATTACTCTCTACTGAGTTTATCTGAAGGCATTAAATTGGGGCGAGACGAAGTTCGCCGGGTCCGCTAGTAAAATATAAAAATGTCCCTAAGCTAGTTAACATTAGAGTGCATCAGTTTTAGTATTAAAACAATAAGTTGCACCTGTCAGCCCTTGGATTTGAAGATTAGGCAACAACGATTATAGTACATAAGAAAAAATTGTTTTACGTGTACCCTAAAAGCGGCCAATTAAGTTTTTTTTCTGCGATGTGAAGTCATTTGCAGTCCGATCGAGAAAAAAATATACTGTTGTTTTTGGTTTTTCAAAGGCATAAAATAAATGTTTAAGAATATTATAAAAAGACACGTTTATTTAGAACGCCAGTACACAATAGCGTGGCTCGAATTCCAACAAGTTATTCAGATCAAATTCTAATAGTGCGGGGAACGTGTACTGGAATAATACAAGTATTTTGGTAAAAAAAAATTAAATCGGTCAATATCTTTTGTTCGTGAATCGTGGTCAAAGTTGTTTGGAAAGGAGAAAATATCCATATCAATAATAATAAGCATAATTATCCCCCATCTTCACACACTAAGGTGGCTCCCATACAATTCAAAAAGTAACACAAATAAACCACTGTGCTATATGTAACTTATGTTAAGTGTGAGCTAGTAACATAACTGATTCGCATATGTATGAACATGAACATCAGTGTAAAGCAATTAAATTCTCTTTTAATTTAACATATGCCTTGCCTAAGAATCTTTTGTAAACAATCTATATGCCACATTATTCATACTAATTACACATGTGCAGAGGGGTACGAGCACAGGAGTTTTCTTGCGTTCTCCAAAATTCTAGGCATCACACTCTACTATATTCTTATGCAATAATTATGTAGGTATGTATGTGTCTCACAACTGTGCGATATATTGGATGCATGTAACGCTCAACGTTCGCTTGTGCAAGTAAAAGAATATCAAGTGGAAGAAGGGTTCAACAAATGTTGCATAATTACGAGTTTAATTAATTTTTTGTACAATCTAGTGTATGTACGGATATATTTCGTTCTTATGGAAATTGCAATCTCAAAAATGCAACATTTCTCTATGGCTCTGAAACGGCTGATTTAAAGTCATTACAATATACACACATTCAAATACATACATACATACATACATATGTGTAAAAGAACTGTTTCAAAAGGGGTATCGCATTTCATAACAGGTAAAGATTATTATTTATTAATAACCAATGAGCTGACAATTTATTAAACTTGTTTTTATGTGATTTCTTCAACAATGAGCAGGATGGAAGTTTGCATTTGGTTATGTAATTTATATAAGATTAGATAAGTTGTTACGTCAAAAAATCATATACGTTAATAAATAGAAGTTTATTTTTCAATTTGAAAATTTTAGACATTTATATGAAAAGTAACATATATTTAATTACATTGTAATACGTTAATTAGTTAACGTTTAAGTCTTTGAAGAAAACTAACGACACAATCGTATTATTTTGTAGAGCTTAATATTAACTATAAGATTGCGACATTCTTATGCGCAAGTTATACATTTTTTAGTAGTTATAAGTCAGCGGTTTGCTCCATTATCCCGCACTTTTCGGTACCAACCATACAAAAAATCCTGATTGTTCAAATATTACTAATAGATATAATGTTACGAATTTTGTGCAGGCATGCACAAAAGCTGTAATGAAAACCGAGATCGGTACAAGTTTAGAGTTGGTACAAGTTTAGATAAAAGGCATTTATATACACTTTGTCTTTATTATGCTTAATATTGCAATTTAAGACACTTAAGTTCAGACACAGTTTTTATGTAGTATTAAAGATATATACATTTGTTCTCTGATTATTGCGAAATTGCTTGTGAAGTACAGGTTGACCTCGCTTAACACGCGCTTCTTATAACACGACCTCGCTCTAACACGGTTTACTATTTGGAACAATTTTTCGTTAAACACGCTTCATGGCCTCGTTCTAACACGGTTCACGAAAAAAAATTTTTGCAGAATTTTTTTTCTTTAAATGCATTTTGAAAAAAAAAAAACATTTAAATTATAACTGACATGTGTTAGATCTAAATCGAAATTTTAACTAGAACGCCATCTACTGCCACTGGTTCCAACTAAATTTTTGGTGGAGCAGAAGTAGACCTACTTCAGCAGCGTACATATTTGAATTCAGTGGCTTTGTGTTGTGTTTGAAAATGTAATGATGTAGGGAATACCCCACGTTTAACAATAAGCTGTGATGAGAGTAAATGTTGTATTTTGGTAAACATTTTTGTTTAGTTATTTCATTTTTTTATTGTACCATTTTTTTAATTTATGAGAAGTTTAGTTTAGTTAATTAAAGGAAAATAAGTTTTTGTTTAATTTTTTTAATTATAACTATAATTGAATTGAATAAAAAGTGAAAAAAGGCTTCTGTTACATTTTTGAGATCCAGTAACGTTACCCTCCTTTTGTACTGGTTTCTTGTATAGCTTAACACTGTTTCACTTGAAATACCGTGTATTTCATGGGAACGTAACCACCGTGTTAAGCGAGGTCTACCTGCACTACACTCACCGCGCCTGGGTTTCTGCAGCGTCTATATATCTGAAGAAGCATTGGTAATAATATCACAACTTTTAAAGAAATTTGAGATATTGTACAATCTCACAATCTTACTAGCTACACCACGAGATCGAAATACATACGAGCTAAGAGAAAAAAGCCCAAATATGCTTTTGTTGAAATTTTGTCTACCAGAATCCAGTTTTCTTGAAAACTGAATGGATATAATAACTGTTAAAGAAATTAACAGCAAATATATTTGACTTAGATATGCCTAAATCGCTATAAAAGTAAAACATAGTTAAAAATTTCGTTTGTATTTGTATTGGGCAATATTGACCCATAAATACAGTATCCGTATCTTTGTTCGTAGGCCACATCCAAAAAGAGAATTTAACTTAATTGAACTTTTAAGACCAAATTTAGGACAAAACCAGTAACAAAGTTTCAGTCGGGCAACCCGACTTACACAAACCATCACACTCAGTACAAAAAAAAATTTTATATTATACTAATATTATTACTCGATTTCTAAAGTGGGCGGAGGTACATTTGTATGGGAGGTACCAGAAGGGGCGTGTCTAGACTTCCAGATTATTTCTCCAAAACTTTATCATGTTATACCTTCACTAAATACAGAATTTGGGCACGATGGCGTTGGGTGTACTGATATTATTACTCCATCTCTAAAGTAGGCGAAGTGGTACATTTGTATAGGACGTACCAGAAGGGGCGTGTCAAAACTTCCAGATTTCTTCTCTACAACTTTTTCCGGCTTGAACTTTACTAAATACAGAATTTGGGCACGATCGCGTTAGGTCTATTAATAATATTACTCGATTTCTAAAATGGGCGGTACCAGATGGGTATGGGTGGTACCAGATGGGGCGTGGCTAGACTTCCAATTTTTTTTCTCAAAAACTTTATCCTGTTAAAGCTTTAATAAATAAAGAATTTGGGTGCTCTCACGTTGGATTTATTGATATTATTACTCCATCTCTATAGTGAGCGGAAAGGCACATTTGCATGGGAGGTACCAGAAGGGGCGTGGCTAGACTTCCAATATTTTTTCCAAAACTTTATCCTGTTATAACTTAACAAAATACATAATTTCGCCACGATCGTGTCGAGTATATTGATTTAAACTCCATCTCTAAAGTGGGCGGAGTGGTACATTTGTATGGTAGGTACCAGAAGGGGCGTGGCTAGACTTCCTATTTTTTTTCCAAAACTTTATCCTGTCATAGCTTTACTAAATGTAGAATTTGGGAACGATCGAGTTCGATGTATTGATAATATTACTCGATTTCTAAAGTGGGGGGAATTGTACATTTGTATGGAAGGTACCGGAAGGGGCGAGGTCGTGTAGCCCATTTGCAATGCGGGAAGTAGTTGTGGGGAAATAATAACTTGTGCAAAATTTCAAAACATTTGGTTGCGTCTTTCGAAAGTTATCGTGCGAACCAGCCGGACAGCCAGACAGACGGACATGGCTCAAACGACTTAAAAAGTCATGAATCGAATTTGGTTCAAAAAAACCTATGGTCTAAAGTCACTCCTTCTATGTGTTACACTTTTGGGTCGTATCAAATGATATATACCCTCATCCCTAAGGCTGATGGTATAAAAATAATGGAGTATTCTAACTAGTACAGAAATTTCAGTCAGATAAACTGACTGATAAATACCATCACCCACTATAAGATATTGTTTTAGTCTTGAGTTATTGAAATTAACCGATTTGTAATTAAAACCAGTCAGAAAGTTTCAGTCGGGCAACCCGACTTACATAGTGGTACATTTGTATGGGAGGTACGAGAAGGGGTGTGTCTAGGCTTCCAGATTTATTCTCCATAACTTTATCCTGTTATAGCTTTACTAAATACAGAATTTGGGCACGATTGCGTTGGGTGTAGTGATATTATTACTACATCCCTAAAGGCGGAAATGTACGTTTGTATGGGAGGTACAATAAGGGGCATGTCTAGACTTCCAGATTTTTTCTCCAAAACTTTATCCTGCTTGATTTTTACCAAATACAGAATTTGGGCACGATCGCGTTAGGTCTATTAATAATGTTAATCGATTTCTAAAGTGGGCGGTACAAGATGTGTATGGGAGGTACCAAATGGAACGTGGATAGACTTAAAATTTTTTTCTTCAAAACTTGATCTTGTTATAGCTTTACTAAAAATAGAATTTGGGTTCGATCACGTTTGATTTATTGATATTATTCCTCCATCTCTATAGTGGGCTGAAAGGTAGATTTGTATGGGAGGTACCAGAAGGGGCGGGGCTAGGCTTTCAAAATTTTTTTCAAAACTTTTTCCCGTTATAGCGTTACCAAATACAGATTTTGTGTACGATCCCGTTGGGTGTATTGATATAATATTATTACTCGATTTCTAAAGTGGGCGGAATGATGTATTTGTATGGGAGGTACCAGAAGGGGCGGGGCCATGTAGCCCATTTGCATACCGTAAGTAGTTTTGAGGAAATAATAACTCGTGCAAAATTCCAAAACATTTGGTTACGTCTTTCGAAAGTTATCGTGCGAACCAGCCAGACAGACGGACAGACCGACAGACAGACGGACATGGCTCAAACGACTTAAAAAGTCATGAATCGAATTTGGTTCAAAGAAACCTGGGGTCTAAAGTGACTCCTTCTATGTGTTACACTTTTGGGTCGTATCAAATGATATATACCCTCATCCCTAAGGGTGATGGTATAATAAAATTGTGGCTAAAAATTTCTTTAAATCTAAAAAATGGTGAAAAAGGTCCAAAAATTAGCATTCTATTGGTTATATTATTGATTCATCATTATGAAACTTATATTTGTGCAAAGAACATTCAAATAAATTTCAAATAAGGTACATAATGTCTATATCGGCAACGAAATTCCATGACAATTTATTTGTTAATTTAAAGTAGTTTTTTTCAAAATTTACGTTTTATTAAAAAAATCCAAAATTTTCAAAAATACTTTTTTTGTTCTCATTAAGCATATACTTTCCAAAAAAAAAAAATTATAAAAACAATCGTCCACCTTTCCCACAGTTAATAGCGCCTTCGGGTCTTATTTTACCCAATGTGCGTTGGCTGGAAAATATGCGAAGTAGCCACACACCCTTCAAGTACCTCCCCTGCTGTCGATATCAATCTACGGTAGTGATATCTTTAACGATACTTTTGTCTCTGCCAACTATGTATAACGGACTAACGGCTCTTTTTGTTTCGACAATCTTCTAACTTTAAAAAAGCTATCAATTACACAAGGGAACAAGGTATTTGTTGTTTTAGAACTGAATATTGTTTTAAAGGTAATTTGGGACGCTGAATCCAAATCTGCACTTGGTTTGTATCAGCTCGACTTTTCGCGATATACCGTTATGTCCAAAACTAAGGTACTTCACTACAAATATTTAAATAACTTGAAAACGGTTCACCATATTCAATCAAAAAAAAACCTAAACTCGTCAACAAAATTATCTTTAACCCGTGCCTACATTGCTTTTAATTTGGCCTAGTAGTTTCAGAGATATCGTTGTAGTTTAAATGTAGTTCAAATGAGCTTTATTTCATTGAAATCTGTGCACAACTTTTGATTTTGTCAACAATTAACTGAGATAACTAAATTTAAAAAAATCGCGATTTCCATACAGAAATAACATTTATTAATATGTTTGTGAAAGTGTAACTCAAGCAAACCTTAACGGATCGTTATGAAAATTTATCAGTATTAATATTTTTCGAAACGAACTTATGGGATTGTAAATGGGCGGAATAGCCCCACCCCTTCTGGTACCTCCCATACAAAATTACCTACTTTTGGATAATAAATATATCTTCGATAGCTGTCAAACAGGCTACCGGAGGATATTTAAATTTGGTCAGTTTATTTATCTTGCAAAAGTAAACAAACCCTAAAAAAACCGAAACCGTTGCCATACCCCTTCTGGTACCTCCCATACAAATGACCGAACTCACCCCAATAGTCTTACATACATATCTTTTTTGTAAGTACACTGAATTCAGTCAAACTATGCGTAAGTTTAACCGTTATGAAAATATGAATCAGGAATGAATTTGCACTATATCGAATCACCCCTTCTGGTACCTCCCATACAAAATAACCTATTTTTGGAAAATTAATATTTCTTCCTTAACTTCCAAATTGAAACCTGCCGATTAATTAAATTTGGTCAGTTAATTAATATTGTAATAGGAGGCAAAACTATAAATTAAACTATAAATAATTTTGCAAATTTGTCATGATTTTTAAAAATACAAAATTTTAATTTTTTTTGTGTAGAAACAAAAAAATTCGAAAAATCTGTTATCACCGAACTTAGCATAACTCATTCAATTTTCAATCGATAAGTATGTACATTAGACCGTATCGCAAAAAAAAAGTTCTCCGTACACCAGCGAATATGAAACACTGTTCCAAGGACATTTCAAAAAAAAAAATTTTTGTTTTTTTTGCAGAACGTAGGGGTCGCCTTTTTAGTTTTTTCGTTATATCTTCCATATTAACAGTCCGATCTTAAAGCTTGATACAGCGAATTTTTTGTCTCAGCAAGGCCAATATTTTTGCTCTTAGGTCCATTGACCTCAAGTATACCGTTCTAGTACTTACCCCCCAAATCTAATTTCCTACCACCCTAATGTGACACCCTAATGATAGAAATTTATTGCTCGCAAAAAACCATAAAACTTTTGCGAAGAAAGTATCTCGATAAATACAGCACAACTATCTAAAAAATGCTTTTATAAATTTACTGTTGCCGATCGTAGGGGTCACCTTTTTAAATTTGTCATAGCTTCAGTATTTACATCATTGGTGTTCATTTCATAGAACAATTGTTCCCGCTCAACTCACATGTATGCTTACTCTCTTGCTTTCAGTCGTCACTGAAACAGCGACGAATGAACATGTGTAGCGGGTGTATGCCGATGTTTTTTTAATGCACAAAAAAAACACAACTATATTAATAATTAAATTTTTAAACTATTTTATATAGAATCAAAAAAGGTATCTAATGTATATATGTATATATTATGTTAATGTTTATGCATTAAAACTGCTCTTTACCCATTTAACATTTCTCACAGTGAAATTCTCTTTTTCTCACCAACACAATTACATTTTCACTTTTGAACAGCACTGATTTACATTCAGATATTAAAGTATGATATATCGATGTGTTTGTCTGTGGCAGACCAATTTTTTTAATTCAAAAGTCTTTGACCTGAAGTAACCTTTACATCATACCTCAAATTACACAACAAGGAATTAGCAACAAAAAGCAAAGTAAAATAATAGAAATTTTAATCGATCATACCTCGACGTGATTTAAGTTGGCTATATTTTTGACGGCTCTCGGGCTTAGATAAAATGTGGCCCATGCGTTGCTTGTCGGTGACCGCCATGGCAGATTCATGTACTACATGAACAAAACCCTCGGCAAAGTATGAGTCACTTTTGAAGTTTATAAACTTAACAACTTGTGGACCGAATATTTGACGAATGCATCCAGTTGCATCCATATAGCCATCTACACGCACTATCGCATCCGTTATCATCGATAACAAAACATTTTAAGGGTGGACAAATTTTGTTAGTAGTAAAGGTAATTTGAGATCAAAGACTTTTGAATTAAAAAAAATTGGTCTGCCACAGACAAACACATCGTTATATCATACTTTAATATCTGAATGTAAATATTGAAGCTATGACAAATTTAAAAAGGTGACCCCTACGATCGGCAACAGTAAATTTATAAAAGCATTTTTTAGATAGTTGTGCTGTATTTATCGAGATACTTTCTTCGCAAAAGTTTTATGCTTTTTTGCGAGCTATAAATTGCTATCATTAGGGTGTCACATTAGGGTGGTAGGAAATTAGATTTGGGGGGTAAGTACTAGAACGGTACACTTGAGGTCGATGGACCTAAGAGCAAAAATATTGGCCTCGCTGAGACAAACAATTCGCTGTATCAAGCTTTAAGATCGGACTGTTAATATGGAAGATATAACAGAAAAACTAAAAAGGCGACCCCTACGTTCGGCAAAAAAAAATAAATAATTTTTTTTTTGAAATGTCCTTGGAACAATGTTTCATATTCGCTGGTGTACGGAGAACTTTTTTTTGTGTGCCTGTAAGGTGATACGGTCTAATGTACATACTTGTTTTAGAAAGCTACTTTAATATGATACTCAATAAAGCTAATAAAAAGAACAATTTGGCCCCAACCGATTAACTTTCAGCGTGAAGAAAATTAAAATGTGTAATTTTTTTTTTTTTTTGGGATAAAAGAGCCTTTACCCAGTCATTTACCCAAAATTTTTAAATCCGGCATATGAAAAAAAAATTATAATTTTTTGAACTATAATTTTTTTGGAAAAAAGGCGAAAATAAAATTAGTACCTGTAACCTAAAAATTCGAGCTGTTAGTTATAAAGTCGTTATTGATTTATAAAGTTAAAATAAACTCTATGTGTTATACATTCCAATTTATCTTGTTTGTGAGAAGTAGTAAGTAAAATTAATTATAAAACAATTATAACTGTTACTACTACACCGATATAAGGGCAAACATATTAATCGACTTTTTCTTATTTTCTTGTTTAATAAGAAACGCAAAACAGTCAAGGTAAAAAAGCTAATTAAATTTACAGTTTTTTTTATTTCTGAGTTTCTCAACTTTAAATATTAACTTATTTCAATGAAATTTGGTTGTTGAGCATAACTTATTTGGTAATTATACAAAAAGTTTGCCTGGTCAGACTAAAACCATAACCACCTGCCATACAAACCACGCCGCTCCCATATATAGCAAAATAATTTAGAAATATTTCCGTCAAAATTTAAATTATATCAATGAAATTTGGTTGCTGAACATAACTTACCATTCATAGTTATCATACCAAAAGTGGGCGTAGTCAGACCAAAACCACGCCCACCTCCCATACAAACCAAACAGATGTTTGCTTCTAAAACAGTAATTTTGCATTAAAAATAAACAAAATTTAACGCGCACTTCCATTCTTTATATAAAATGTATTTAAAAAGCCAAATACTTTTCATAATATAGAAGTTATAACGATTTTCCAGTTTAAAGCAGTGCTTTACTTACTTACTTTAATATATTTTTGCTTTTCAAAACTATATTTTCAACAAAGCTGTAAACTAATCATTACAATTTGTACTCATTACTGCTCAATTACAAATACAAGTACATCTAAAAAGGAATTGAAAGTTAACTACAATTCTAATTACATGAGGAATTGGAATTGAAACTAAAAGTCTCAACTACACAGGTAATTGTACTTGAAAGTAATGATTCCTAATTACTTTTCAATTAGCTCAATTACTTTTTAATTACAAGGAATTGAAAGGAATTGACGGAATTGGGACGAATTGGAAGGAATTAAGAGGAATTGCTGCAATTTGGAAAGTTCCGTTATGTTAAAATATATTGCTCCCACTCTCCTTTTCTCTTTGTGACGTCACACTGCTATGTTTACATACACTTCACAAGTTATTTGATGACAGCTGATAGCAGTGTGACGCATGAATTGTTTCATTGATTTAAGAAATGTGAAACTGAACAGAACGTTCATATTCCGTAAAGCAATTATAAGGAAATTAAAAATTATTAGTGGAAAACTACTAGTTATTATTTTAAGAATTAATTTTTTTATTGTTGTGGAACTTACAATTTCTACCCCTTATTTCAAAATTATTTCAATACCTTTCCAAATTGTAGCAATTCCTCTTAATTCCTTCCAATTCCGTCAATTCCTTTCAATTCCTTGTAATTAAAAAGTAATTGAGCTAATTGAAAAGTAATTAGGAATCATTACTTTCAAGTACAATTACCTGTGTAGTTGAGACTTTTAGTTTCAATTCCAATTCCTCATGTAATTGGAATTGTAGTTAACATTTAAATACTTTCGAACATGGTAGGTAATGATTACTTGTACTTGAGTTTACAGCTCTGATTTTCAATATGGGTTATTCCAGCGGAAGGACGGACGATTTCATAGTAGGCAATTGCTATATTTTTAACTTTTTGTTTTTGTAACCCTATAATGAATTGGTTGAACTTTACCAAAACAAACTGTATATATCGTTGGAATCTCTTCTTTCCAAATCCGCTGAGAAACTTAAAATCGGTTTGCATTTATCCGCGTTACTGGCTTAAAAGTACGAAAAAACGGTTTTTTAGCCGTAATTCAAGATTTTGGG
>OZ035883.1:87073557-87157441 GCA_964034835.1 Muscina levida
CGAAAGATTTGTGTTCTGTCCCCATTTCCGAATACTTCTGTTGAAATAAATACTATAATTTTTGCAAATAATTATTACTTGACATTTTAGCTTTACGATAGAACTAATTTTATGGTTAATTTCAAACATTAAAAAAAACAATTATGAGATGCATTCACCTGGCATTCACGCATCGGCGCACAGTGTTCCGAGATAAATGTTTTGCGTGGTTAGATTAAAACTTTACAAAACAAAGTGGAAGATATGGAGTCTAATGTTCGCAGGCAGGATAATGCTTTAGTCGCTTCAGACCTGCGCATAACAGGTATACCCCAACTACAAAATGAGGATCTTTGTAACGTTTATTCGAATCTTTGTAAAACTTTAAATTTACAACCGTTACCCTTTAAATCAATTTTCCGTATGGGTAGAAAAAACAAAACAGATTCGACTATAATGCTTAAGCTCATGTCACCTTACGACAAAAACTTTTTATTAAGATCTATTAACCAATTTAAAAATATAACAAAAAGTCATCTTAAATTATGTCACATTGGATATGATAATAATGAAAAAAATATTTTTATAAATGAGAACCTTACGCAGACAAATTTCGTTATTTTCAAACACGCACTTCAGTACAAACACCAACATAAATTATCGTCTGTTTTTTCACATCGTGGGTTAGTATATGTCAAAATTAACCCAGATGATAAACCTTTACAAGTTCTGTCTTTGGACGAGCTTCACGCGCTTTTTCGTAATTAAATATATGTTTTATTTTATGTTATTTGCTTTTAATGTAAACTTATTGTCAAAATTGAATTTTTTATATGTAATTTATATATTTTCATCTCTTTATTGTAGTCTTGTTCATTATGGTGTGTATTTAGCTTACCAGGTATTGGATTTAAATGCTGTTCCTACAACACAATCAATCAATGATTTCAAGAAGTAATATAAGGACTAATTCAATAGACAATTGCCATAATATGGTTCATGTTCTGGCTGCACAAAAAAGCGGATTAACTATTGTTCATATTAATGCGCAGAGTCTTAAGAACAAAATTGATAACTTTCGATTCATTTTTAGTGACTCGAATACATTATTTGTCTATCGGAGACATGGTTTCATCCTGATTTTCAGAACACAACATTCGATTTAAATGGGTACCATCTTTACAGAGTAGATAGAGCAAGCCGGGCTGGCGGAGTTGCAATCTTCGTGAAAAATGGCATATCTGCTAAAATTGTGCTTACATCTGGTCCTGGCGATAGTATATTCCATACTCGAATTAAAGTTCAATGGAAACCTTAGTGAAAAGTTGTTAATTGGTGTAGTTTACCGACCCAATAGGAGAACAAATTATGACCATTTTCTAGAAAAACTTGAGAATAACACGCTTATTTACAGTGACATTATAATTTGTGGTGATTTTAACAATAATGTTCTCCAAGATAATTCATTAGTTCTAGAGATGCAATCGCTCGGGTTGAGAATGGTGAATAATTCAAATCCTACGCATTTCTCTAATACAACTAATACGCTAATTGATCTTTTTTTCGTTAGCAATTCACATAAAATTCTTCTCTATACCCAGCTTTCCGCTTCTATGTTTTCAAAACACGATCTTCTCTTTCTTACTTATAACATCGTGGTGCAACCTACTTCAAATGTTTTGACTTTTCGTGATTTCAAAAGGATAAATTACTCTGCTTTACATGATGATTCCATTTTAATCGACTGGAACGAAATTTTTTACATGATTGATGTAGATGAACAACTTAAATTTTTAGTGCATCATATTACACATTTGTACGATAAGTACGTTCCATTAAAAACTCGACCTAATTTTGAAACTCATGACCCGTGGTTTGATAACGAGGTAAAACTATTGATGGCGCAGAGAGATTCAGCTTACGCCCGATGGAAAAGATTCAAAATCTCGGAACTACATGACCAGTACAAACACTTAAGGAACAGGTTCAACAGCCTTATTAGATTGAAAAAGTGTTTATATTTTGGGAATCATTTTGAAAATGCAGTCAATAATCGACAAACTTGGCAAGGGATAAGAAAAATTGGAATAGGAAAGAAAACAAATCCAATCAGTTCAAATTTGAACGCAGATGAATTAAATAACAATTTTGTGAACATCCCACCTGCCAGTCCCAATTACGAATATTATGAAAATGTCAATGTTCCAGAGGATATTCCATCATTCGAATTTGGTTGTGTTAATCAATTTGATGTTTACGAAAGTATAAACCACATAAAGTCTAATGCTGTGGGCCCCGATGGTATTGATCCCAAATTTTTCAAGTTAATATTTCCCACTTTAATTCCTCATATTACTCATATATTCAACACTATTATTCTAAAATCTCAATACCAGTAAAATCAGTACCGTCCAATAGCCATACTCCCTTATCTGTCAAAAGCTTTTGAATATATTATAAACAAGCAGATTAAGGAACATCTTTCTATTAACTCGCTCTTATCAGATTATCAATCTGGTTTTAGACCTGGCCATAGTTGTGTGACAGCCCTTCAAAAAGTCTCCGAAGATTTAAGAAATAATATGGATAGCAATCAAATATCTATACTTGTACTTCTTGATCACTCCAAAGCTTTCTATAGTGTCGACCATGATATTATGTGCTTAAAATTGAAAAAGTTTTTTAATTTTTCAACTAATTCCATCAAGCTTATGAATTCATACCTCACATCAAGATCCCAGTTTGTAGCCATTGGTAGACATTACTCAAATTCGCTTAATGTATCTAAAGGCGTACCACAAGGTTCCATACTTGGACCTTTGTTGTCAGTTGCACAAGTGACATGTCCAGAAAATTGAATACGGCATTCAACAACATCACTGGGTATGTTTTCGGGCTATCTAGACGTGATCATGTTTCTACTCTTGCCAAATCTATGTACTTCACTTTCGTCACTTTCGTAAATTTACTGAAGGCCAACATATTTATTCAACTACATCCGCTTTGCTAAGTCTGCAAGAGGGTGTCGGATTATACAGATAAGTCATAACAAAACACTTTCCGAAAGATTCTTCTTCATAAGTGCAATTCGTCTATGGAATTTACTTCCTTTGAATGTTCAAACAATCTCAAACGACAGCCAATTTAAATCCAATATTTCTAAATTTTTTCAGTGATTCTTTTTTTTTTAATAAATAAATTACAATATAAATAATTTAAAAATTGTTGATACATTTACACACCAACCGTACTTTTTTTTCTTTTTGCCTTTTTTGTTTGTTTTTTCCATTTAATTATATTATTGTAACCAATATTATCTTAAACCTTTTCCATATTCTAAATTATTTTTATACTTTTATTTCTACCTATTCTATTTCTTTAATTAATTAAATGTAAATTTAAAATTCTAAAATTGAAATCTAAAAAAAATGTACAACTATATTCAAATTGCAACAAATGTAACCCCTATGCTTTAAATAAGAATTAAATTCTTTGTATGGGCTGAATCAAATAAATAAATAAATATACTATTGCGTCGGTTCGGATATTGATATAGCCCACATATGTTTATTAAAGTGCACCCATAATGTATGGGAGAATGATCGGTTGAAATTTGTGTCGCTCGCCTTTCTGGCTTTCAAAACTGCAAAACTTTTTAAAATTAAAATAAATTTTTTAAAGAATATTGATTTAGTATTTTAAATTCGAAACAACAAACTGATCGATTCCACATTTTTGTCAATTTTCAGTTTAGCCTAACCCTTCACAAGGTTTAACGACTTTTTTGAAAATAAAAAAAAATTACCCTAGATTTCACAAGCGGCACGTAAATTCTCAACCGATCGAGCACAAATTGTTGTCAGATTTGTTTTAGCCTCACCCTTTACAATTCATACCGGTTTTTTTGGTAAATCAAAAAAATAAAAATAAAGTTAACCTTTATGTAGTTTGTTTCATCCTATATAGGATTTTTACAGAGTGTATCAAGTATAATCTTAACACAAGTTTACATATTCGAGCCAACTTTTTGATCAGATCCGATGCCAAAAAATCTAAATCAGCTCCTACGCTCACATGGGGATAAAGTGTGTGTGTTATTTTCTTTTTCTCATGTTAAAATAATAATCGGATACCGATTACATTGTTTCCTTGTTTTGATGGTTTATACATCACGAATATTATATCATTATTTAGAAATTATTTTTGGAGAAATATTTTTCAAAATGGAATTTAGATACTTTTCTATATGCGCAATGATTAAGAAGAAAATTTCCTACACAATGAATACATGCAACAACTATTTCCAATAGGAAAGATACCGAAGAACTCAAAATAAAGATCTCAAATTCATAAATATACAATAAATTGAACAAACGTCAAGTTATAGCACGCTTAAAGTAGAGACAACCCTACTTTAACTTATTGAAGATGTGAATCGTTTATGAATATTGTTTTCTCGAAAATTGCCTAGAAATGGTTTATTAACCTTTTATAAGTTTTTATGAATAAGGCCGTAAATGTTTGTTTCCACAGCTGTTGCTGCCCCAAAGGTGCCCCTAGGGCAGTCAAATGTATGACCCATTCATAAAATTTTGCAACACTTTCTCAGAACATGTCTCTATCTTTAACCATATAGTCGGTCCCCATATAATTTTATTACTTTTTATAAATTTTTTTCCTTTAGCTCCTGTCGCTCCCGGGGTGCCTTCTAAAGGGGTAATATGTATGACCGACCCCAACTAATATTGCTCTCCTAAAATTTTCCCAAAGTTTTTCAACCACTAAGGGGGCAAAAATCAAAATATTATAAAATTTGCTTCCAAATTTTATAGTGTTAAACGCCCAATGAAGAAGCAGCATGGGCATTCTTTTATGATATCGATCACAACATTTTAGTAACCGTTGAAACGAGGGCATGATGAGCGTTTGTTGTTGGAAGCTCAGATACCCTTCACCATTTGTAAAAATGGTGATCAAACTGGAATTTGTTTGGGATGTGGGAGTAGTTTAAATCCGATGTTCCTTATCTTAGAACTTAACCTCTGCTTCTGGACATACCAAATTTCAGCCCGAAAGCTTATAAACTACAGGGACATACAGAAGGACACCGCCAAAAAGGGGGAGTTTGTATGGAAGATGGGAGAAGTATTCGTCCGATATTGCTCATATTACAACGTAAGCTCCTATTATAGGATTAAAGCTTGCATATCGAAATTTCCTAACCTACGGCTGAAATCGCGGGGGCAGTTAGACGGACACTCCAAAAAGGTAGAGTTTGAATGGGAGATGGGAGTAGTTTTTGACCGACATTGCTTATCTTAGAAAGTAGCCTCCGCTTAGAGATTGTATCTTGCGTACAAAAAGTCAGCTATATATCTCTTAAAATACGGCTGCAACCGCAGGGACAGACGCCAAAAAGGGAGAGTTTTTGACCGATCGGTCTCATCTTAGAACTAAACATCCATTTTGCATACAATGTTTCAGCTTGATTGCTCTTAAATCACTGCTGTAATCGCGGGTACTGACATACGGACACCCCCAAAAAGAGGAATATTGTATGGTAGGTGTGAGTAGTTTTTTACCGATCGCTCTCATCTTACTACTCAACCTCCGCTTAGTGTAGGAAAGCTTGCATACGAAATTGCAGCTTGATTGCCCTTAAACTACGGCTGTAATGGCAGGGACAGACCCGAAAAAGGGAGAGTTTGTATGGGAGGTGGGAGTAGGTTTTGACCGATCGGGCTCATCTTAGAACTCAACCTCCGCTCTGAGGATAAAAGCTTGCATTCCCCAATTTCAGCTCGATATCTCTTAAGCTGCGGCTGTAATCGCGGGGACAGACGGTCACCTTTAAAACGACTCAGATTTCGATGCTGATCATTTATATATATATATTGTCATATCTTCCTCGCCTCCTTATGGGCGTTACAAATGGAAGAACCAAATTAATATACCCTTCACTCTGTTCATGCGCATGGTGAAGGGTATAAAAACGGAGTGCATATTTGATTTTAGTTGATCTGATCAAAAACCGTGTATACCTGTGTAATTATAAAAAATAAATGAAAACTTCTTATACAAGTGTTATTTACCTTTAGAAAGAGCAAAAGAAGGACTTTGAATAATTTTTAAAAATTACTTAAAAGCTCATTTTTTTGGACATTATTCTGTTTAAAATTTAAAAGTTAGACAAGACAAAGTTATCGCAGGCCGTAGGATTGCTGTACAAATTTAAAAACAAGTTTGACAAAAACACAAAGTTTTTGATATATCAAGCATTAGTTCAAAGCAATTGAAATTATTTGATAGTACTATATGGTTACAAGAAAATCAATGGATTCAAAGCGGTTCAGAGAATGCAAAAAAAGCTCTCAAAGTAGTAGCAAATCTTCCTGTAAGAACTTCAACGTTAGCATTATACAATGATTTTTTCCCAACAGTGTTACCATTGTATGGACTGTTTAAATTACAGTTAATGATTAACGTTTTCAGTTGTATACATAATATTGATCACCATACCATTCATCTGCCTGTAAATCAGAATTATTTTAACATACGTAATAATAACAATTTAAGGGTTTGTAAATGTAAATTAGATACGACCAAACAAAGAATTGATTACATTGGAAGTTTTACATTTAACAATTTACCACAATCTTTGAAAAGTATTACGCGAATATCCGAATTTAAAACCTTAATGAGAAGATATTTGTATGAAAATATTGCAGAACTTCTTGCATAATGATAATTAAACATTACTGTTCTTATTTAATATTTATTTTATACTAGCGGACCCTTCGAACTTCGTCTCGCCCCAATTTTATGCCTTTAGATAAACTCAGTAGAGAATGTTTGATAAACAAAGTTTTTCGATTAGTTTTCCGCCGCAAAAACAAACAACGAAGGCGGTTCTCCAAAACTCGAAAAGGCAACGTTCAGCTGACCGAACGTAAAATAGGGAAATTCGAGATTAATCTCACATACTTCCAACGATTGGCCTTGCGATTTATTGATTGTCGTCGGGGAATTGGAAAGGATGATCAGTTGGAATTATCTGATTCGTAAGATAAGGACTTTCTCTTCTTTGAATTTGTTCTTGTTGATCGTCTGAAATCACATTTTTCATCAGATTCTTGACGGACAACCGCGTACCGTTGCACAATTTCGGTTGATTCAGATTCCGCAATATGATTATGATCGATCCCACCTTTATCTGTAAACTATGCGGCACATTAAGCGAGTTGAAATTCGGTCGGATTGTTGGTCGCTTCATCCATACGAATGCAGTTCTCAAGCGATTTAACTTTGTATTTTGAAATTTTAGCTATTAATATCTTTATTCTTCGCTTCTAGTAACATACTGCCCATAAATTAATCCAATTGAGATTTTTATAATTTTGTGCAATGTCGTGAGTTACTTTTCCACGGTGTCAACTGGCAAAAATTTGCAATTCAATTCAATTCAGTCGAAACATCAACCCGAATTTGGCCATTGCCAAGCTCTAGCAGTTGTTTCGGGAATTCAGCAGAAGAGGGGAGGTTCTGGAATTAGCCCCTAATTTTTTGTCAATTACAACTTCTTGACATTGACGACGTTTTCAAGCATGGTTTTAGTAAATTAGCAGCATTAGACATTTTGAGCAAAATCAAAGCCTCACCAAATCGTTTTAAATCCCCTCGTAAATCTTTAATCGTTCCGTCAACTACTTCCAAAGCTCGTTTATTCATTATCGCGCATTCATCCAAAATGTTGATTTGGCATTCCCGCATCTACTTCACCGTTGAGAAATTCTTGGTCATTGTGTACTTTGGCTTTTCAACCGTGAGAAGATTCATCGACAGTTTTAAAGTGGAATTTGCAGTTCGAATGCCTTCCAACAATATGACAGGTATGCCAGAGGATGCAGCGGCTAACGTTATTTGAGATCTTGACCAAATTGTTTCCGGAATCAACAAAAAAAATGAGTTGGCTCTCCCACTCGGAGCATCGAGAAAGTAAATGCCTCCAGTTTCATGGTGAATCGTACACGTTCTTGTACTCGGTATTTAACAGCGGCACATTTGTCCGAACTCTTCCGGTCAGCTCATCTAGATTATAGTCTTGCTACCGTTAAAATTCGCGATCGAATGCATCTTGCATCGAACGATTTGGCGCTGGCATTCCCAATGTCGACAGCAGATTGCCGCACATCCCGTCGGGTTTGACGGATTTTTTAACTAAATATTATTTATCTCGTTACCAATCAACATTTGACCGAATTTGTCCACCTAAACATCGTTCAAAACCATCAAATCATGCGAAAATTGCAAAATTTTGTCGATAAAAAAAACAAATTTTTTGCACTTTTCCGGAAAAACCAATAAATTTCTATTATATTTATATTATTACTCGATTTCTAAAGTGGGCGGAGTGGTACATTTGAATGGGAGGTACGAGAAGGGGTGTGGTTAGGCTTCCAGATTTATTCTCCATTACTTTATCCTGTTATAGCTTTACTAATTACAGAATATGGGCACGATTGCCATGGGTGTACTGATATTATTAGTACATCCCTAAAGTGGGCGGAGTGGTACATTTGTATGGGACGTACCAGAAGGGCCATGTACAGACTTCCAGATTTTTTCTCCAAAACTTTATTCTGCTTGAACTTTACTAAATATAGAATTTGGGCACGATCGCGTTAGTTCTATTAATAATATTAATCGATTTCTAAAGTGGGCGGTACCAGATGTGTATGGGAATCACCAGATGGGGCGTGGCTAGACTTCCAGTTTTATTTTTTTCAAAAACTGTATCCGGCTATAGCATTACTAAATAAAGTATTTGCGTACGATCGCGTTGGATGTATTGATATTATTACTCCATCTCTAAAGTGGGCGGAATAGTACATTTGTATGGGAGGTACCAGAAGGGGCGTGGCTAGACTTCCAATTTTTTTTTCAAAACTTTATCCTGTTATAGCTTTACCAATACAGAATTTGGCGGGCCATGTAGCCCATTTGCATTACCGTAAGTAGTTTTGAGGAAATAATAACTCGTGCAAAATTTCAAAACATTTGGTTACGTCTTTCGAAATTTATCGTGCAAACCAGCCGGACAGACAGACGGACATGGCTCAAACGACATAAAAATTCATGTATCGAATTTGGTTCAAAGAAACCTAGGGTCTAAAGTGACTCCTTTTATGTGTTACACTTGGGCGTATCAAATGATATATACCCTCATCCATAAGGGTGATGGCATAAAAACCCTTTGAGTTTGGAAGCATTACCATTTATTTTTTGGTTCCGAAAATGTTTCATGTAGTAACAAAATTATTTAAATTGTATTGCAATTATAATTTGAATTGTGTAATATTCTATTATACAATTGAATGACTAGAAACGCGACAATGCAGAAGATTAGGGTTAGGTTCATGTTTCAGTGGTATGTAGGTATATCTTCAACCGGCAAGCCTTTTAATGTGTCGACAGCAACTTTGTAGTGGAGTCGAGTCAATCGCCATGTGTAATCAAGCTTCTCAAACAGCTGACGTTCGGATTCATTTTTAAAAATGTAGATCACGTTGTGTGGTTTTTAAAACAGAAGCTGGTAATTTTCAATAATGCGAGAAGCTCCCTCATATCTCATTGGTAGATTATAAAGAGAAATTAAGTTATAATTTCACCTTTATCAGTACTTTAATTCGGCCTTACTCCCGTAGTCGTCGTCGACGCAAAACGACGTCGTCTTGTGACGACGCTGTAAAATCGGTATTCTCGAAGTCATTTTCGATAACTATCGGTTACTATTGACACAAATTTGGTATTCTGTAAGGAAATGTGACGACGACGTTGAATCGAAACGACTCTGAATCTGTCGTCACAGTTGTTAGTAACGACTTGAAACAATTTGAAGGAATAATTTTAGTTTTTGTAAATTTAAAAAAAGGTTTTGTTTAATGAAGTCAAGAATAACAATGTCGAGTAACAAATAGGGGCTTGGAAACAAAATTCCTCATAGGTACAAGGATTTTGTCTAATTTTAAGGGGTAATGTGAGAAAATTGGTGGAAAACAATTTAATTCCTTTGGAGCGCCTTTAAGAATCCTTTGCGGTTGTAGTTACGAATCTGGTCTTCTTTTTTTGTAGCAAAAATTTTGATGTGGGTTCCATCGACATATCCAATAACTCCAGTAAATCCTGTTTTGTTAAAAAAATTAAGTTTATGCTTCTGATTTGTCATCTTCAGTTACTTCCAATTGTATCCACGGTCACCTCTCTAATGCATTCAGGGTTTCGACAGGAATCTTGCAACTACTGGCTGCACTTACACTTAGGTTGTAAGGCCCCTGTCCAAAGGACCTCAATGTTGCTGACAACTTAATTATGACTGAAACATATGTCCTGAGTTCACTTTTCATGATAGGAACTATTTATTTACGTAATTAAATGCTGCTATATTAAGACTTAAGTAGTTCTCGAATCTAAAAAAAGTTGGAAGGCCGGCCAACAGATAACCTCAAATTACGATTTTAACACGGATGAACATACTCGTTATTTGGCAAGTTTAAAATCATCGGATCATAGTCGAAGTATTTTCCTTTCCAGTATAAGATATTTCTTGCTTTCCTCATCGCTTGAATTTGATTCGGGCACAAAAATATTTTTTCATAAAACACAATAAAAATCAAAATAAATCAGCTGATGTCGTCGTCTCATTGTAGTTACAGAATACCGAAATAGCATTGATGTGACGACGATGTTGAATCGAAGTGATATTCACCCCTATTCCCGTAGACGTCGTCGACATCGTCGTCGTTTTTATGTCAACATCACTTCGAGTCAACATCGTTGTCACATCAATGCTATTTCGGTACTATGAGACGACGTCGACTAGTAATCGATAACAGGAAAGAAATAACAACAGCTGATGTAACGTTTGTACATCAGCTGATTCAGTTTGACTTTTATTTTCTGTTGTGAAGAAATGTTTTTTGTGTCCGATTCAGATTCAAGTGATGAGGAAAGTAAAAATAATCTTATATTGGAAAGGAAAATACTTCGGCAAAGATCCGATATCTTTAAATTTCCAGATAACAAGTAAGTGTTAAAATCCAAATTTGTGTTTACTGCTGGGCGTCATCCAAATTTTTTATTTTTTTAGATTCGAGAACTACTTTCGTCTTAATAAGGCTGCACTGATGTATGTGCTGGAAGAAATTGTTCCAATAATGAAAAGTGATCTCAGGTCAACATCTGTTTCAGTCAAAATTAAGTTAGCAGCAACATTGAGGGTCTTAGGACAGGGATCTTACCAGCTAAGTGTAGGCAATGACTTTCAAATTGGACTGTTGCAGCCATCAGTTTGCAAGATTTTGGCCGAAACCCTGAATGCATTAGAAAGGGTCATTTGTTCACAATGGATTAAATTGGAAATGACTGAAGATGAAAAATCAGAAGCCAAAATAGATTTTTTTTAATAAAACAGGATTTCCTAGTGTTATTGGCTGTGTGGATGGAACCCACATCAAAATTTTAGCTCCAAATAAAGAAGACCAGAATCTTTACTATAACCGCAAAAAAATTCACTTCATTAATTCTAATAATAATCATTTTTCTAGGTTCTTAAGCTCCTTTTCTTTTATAAGGAGTTTCAACTTTTGATTTGCATTTTTTTTTACAACAAACTTTTCTCTCTTTTGTCTCTTCTTTCCATCAATTTTAATTTTTTTTTCTTCTACTTCCACAAGCTTTCTTTGGTACCGGGAGCAGTCTTTGATGTTCGTTTTTACGGAGCAGACTTTGACGCTCGCTTCTTACAATTTTCTTCTTGCTAGGAGTTGTCTTCTTTTGAGCACTCATACTTGTTGATAGTTCTTCCTCCATGACTACGTCCAAATTCAAATCTTCTATTTCCTCTGCATTGTGTTCCTCTATTTCCACAAGCAACGCACATTCCTCTTCTTGGAAGACACTACTAACTCCCAGTACAGCGCCTTGTGGATTTAATTGTTTTTCAAATTGGAGCATGTTGGCTACAGTTTCTTCTAAAGGGCTTAGTATTTGCTGCTTATATCGCCCGCCGCCTGTTGCATTACACTCTACTTTATTTGCAAGAATTCTTTTTTTTTACTTTAAATTTTAAATCTCTCCAAACCTAAAAATACATTTTGTATTATTAAAACGTAACGAGTTAGTTTGTTACTGTATTTACCTTTTGCCAACTATCACTGTCTCTTAACGGCGGTCCAAAGGAATTTAGTTTGTTAGCAATTTCCTCCCATTGCCCCTTAAAATTGGACGGAACTGTTCCCTTCTAAAATCCTTTTGCCAATGAGGGATTTTTTTCCAACTCAGCCACAAGAGTTTCGAACTGCTTGGCACTCGAAATTTTCATTCTTGACGTCATTATAAAACCTTTTTAAAATTTCCACAAAATTATTCCTTCAAATTCTTTTAAGTCGTTACCAAATACTGCGACGACAGGTACAGAGTCGTTTCAATTCAACATCGACGTCACATTTGCTTACAGAACACCAAATTTGTGTCGATAGTAACCGATAGTTATCACAAACGACTACGAGAATACCGATTTTACAGCGTCGTCACAAGAAGACGTCGTTTTGCGTCGACGACGACTACGGGAATAGGGGTGATTGACATAAAAACGACGACGATGTCGACGACGACTACGGAAATAGAGGTGATTAGTAATACTGATTAGTAATCACTGATTACCTTTAAAAAGACAAATGAATCAAATAGAAAATCGAAACCAGTTACTTAAAAACTGGATGGTTTCGAAACTCTAAACTCATGTAATTATACCATCACCCTTAGGGATGAGGGTATATATCATTTGATACGACCCAACAGTGTAACACATAGAACGAGTCACTTTAGATCCTAGGTTTCTTTAAACTAAATTCGATTCATGACTTTTTAAGTCGTTTGAGCCATGTCCGTTTGTCTGTCTGTCTGGCTGGCAGTCTGGTTAGCACGATAACTTTCGAAAGACGTAACTAAATGTTTTGTACGAGTTATTAGATACGCAGGATTTGCCAGCCCTTATTGACAGCCTGCTTGAGGAACCAACCAGGCCGCCATCCCCTATAATCTTCAGTGGACCTTCAACCTCACGAGCAGCAGCTCAACAACAGGCAACAAGAGCCACGCTGCTCTTCGTGGGCGAGAATGAGCCGGGTAAGGCACCACCAAAAATGGCTCGTCGGGTTACTGTGAATCGAGGACGACCGACACCCACAGCAGGAAATTCCAGAGATAGGCAGGAGGAACAGCGGCCACCGATTGCCGAAAATGCTGTGGAAAGGGCTGGAAGGACCCCTGCCAGAGGATCCCTTGTGGAATAGCGGCCACAGATTTTTGAACAAGCTGGGGAAAGGACTGGAGGGACCCCTGCCAGAGGATATCTTGTGGAACAGCGGCCACAGATTATTGAACGTGCTGACGTCGCAAGAAACCCCCAAAGGAATTCCCCGGACGAATTGCGGCAGTGGTTGTCCCGACTGCGCATCCGTCGGCCAAGGCGTGTGCAACGGCAGAAATTTGAAGTTGTGAGAGAAGGAAACGAGTTGTCCACCACCGGATTGCCCGCGCCCGCTGCGGCCCAGTTACCTGCGATATAACAATGTACTAGTCAGGACACACGGGATTTTACAAGCTGTGGGACAGCAATATGATGTTATGTTGTTTAGTAAGCTATAGGATAGGAAATAAAAAAAAAATCTGTTCCTTTTTTTTCATTTAAAAAAAAACTCTCGCAAAGAAAAAAAGTATATATAAATATACAATAAAATAACTCAGGGCTGAGCTTCTTTTAAGAAGTAAATTGTATTCCAACCATGGATACGTGTGGGTCAGCTGACCAAAAACTCGCCCATCTATTAAAAGGCTCCCCGAAGTAGGGGAGGGGGGATGTAACGTGACGAAATTAATATTTTGTCCGTACATTATATAACGGGGGTTTTATCTTAGGCTGAGGTAGCTCAGCCGCCTCCAGGGTCTTCGCAAGGACCCTCAAAACCTTAAGAAATAAAAGAGTGGATTTTCCCTGACTAGAGCAGGATATTATATATTTTATTTACTTATTTTATAATCCACAAAATTTAAATAGAACAAAAACACTCCAAATCCTTAAGCTAAGTGCAGTCACTGGTCTGATATCCTTAAGATGTTTGATGGCGGGTAAAGATGGCTGGGGATTTATTTGGTCGGTGGCCTCGTATGGTTGATGGTGTCTGGTGTAAGTTGCTGCGGTGCCTGGGGTTGTTATCCTTTGTACAGAGAAACGGTCCTTAGACGAACGGCGATAATTCGGTGACGGGAAGCAGGACGGGTTTGACGCGACGGTAATTCGGTGATGGGACACGGGACGGGTTGCGGTAGTTCGTCGAGGACTCACAGGTAAACCAGGCAGGACCTCCTAGTGAGATTTGCTTATGTCCTGTAACGGAAGGATAAGAACAAAAAGGCCCTGGCCTTACAACTACACGTTTTTCAACAGACTCAAGGTCCGATTGTACAGGCCTATTGCCCGATTGCACAGACTCGTAGGTCCGATTGTACAGGCCTATTGCCCGATTGTACAGACCCAAGGTCCGATTGTACAGGCGTATTGCCCGGTTGTACAGACTCGAAGGTCCGATTGTACAGGCCTATTGCCCGGTTGTACAGACTCGTAGTTCCGATTGTACAGGCCTATTGCCCGATTGTACAGGCCTATAGCCCGGTTGTACCACAGAGCAATATATATAAAGAGTGTCCAAGATTCCAGACTGTTAATTATTTTTCAGAAAAATGCCTGGAAAATGAGGTGCGAGCGAATTTTTGTAAACAACACTTCCAAAAGAAACTTGTGGTGACTGGAATTGTTGACGGCTGGCGTTGAATAAGGTTGAATGAAACTAAATGTCAGAACACAGCGAAAATGGTGAAGTACGTTCAACGTGTGCGAAGTGTTGGTTGTCAGCTGTTTTCATTGCATCGACGTTAAAAAGTGCGGGAAAAAGGATCATTTATTATTGATTGTGTATTGTTACAAGTGTGACAGTGTTATCTAGTGAGAAAAATTAATTTGTGAATTTTATGAAGTTGAAGAAAAAAAAAGTTAAAGAACAATAAAAGAACTAAAGACATGTTGACGTGCATTCTTTGCGGCAAGGAGGCAAGCGGTAAGGGGAAATTAACCCTGTTTAAATTCCCCGAGGCGCAGTTGGCTGAATGGTGCAGCAACATGAAGGTGGATGTGGGTATTGTGGACGAGTGGAGCCGTGTCTGCAGTGACAACTTCGAAAGTGACTGCATTGGAAAGCAGAAACTTCGTCCAGGGTCGATGCCGACACTCCATCTGGGTAAGAATTAAATCCATAAAGGTAAGTGAAAGCCAAAAAGTATTGCTGTAACAAAAGTGGTAGGTGGAATAAAACTTTCCACGGAAGTTTTTTTTTAATTTTTTTTTTAGCGAGCAGAAAATTGTTGTAGGAGATATCGCCCTGACAGTCATTGTATTTGGGTATTGACCTAGTGCATGTTGTAGGTCTGGTCGAGTACAACATGACCCTGAAAATTATTTTTAACACCCTCAAAATCTTGACTTACGGTTCTAATTCAAGAAAATAATCTGAATTGGTACGTAGGTATGTGTTTTATATAGAAAAAATCAAAAGTTGCATGCATTTTTAGACTGTTTTTCGGATCTTTCCTTACTTATGTGTTTATAACTCAGTAAATTCTTAGCCAATTTGTGATTTCTTAAAGTTTTTGGAAAGAAGAAAGTCTATGCTGTTCTGTGTAAAAGGCATATTTGTTTGTAAAACTGTGTGAAATAGTTGCTTAGTTGTTTATGTTTTGCAAGGATCGCAATTTTCATATACCCATACAATAATTTATGAGTTTAAGAAAATTAACAACAATAGCAAAACAATTTCTTTTTTTCTCGTTATTTTATGCGATATGAAAACAACAGCATTTACTTTCATATAGAATAAACAAAAAGTTAGGGTATCATAACAAAATAGTGGCTTAACATTCTTTCCAACTTAAAAAATAGTGAAAAAAACATAGAAAAGCTTACGATTTCGAGGCAAAAACTTATTAAGTGAGAAGTCATGTATATAAATGTATATATCGTTGGAAAGGTCTAAGATTCTTCTTTGCAAAACCTGTTCAGAAATCACAAACTGAGTTATAAACTCATAAGTGAGGAAAGATCCGAAAAACCGGCTAAAAATTCATTCAGCATTAGTTTTTTTTTATATAAAACACTTACCAATTCATTAATTAATTTTTGTGCGATGTACGGATTGTCTAATATACAATGCAACTGTAAGGACCGATATCTCCTGAAAGCAACTACACTACCTATCCTGAAAGCAACTACACTACCTCCTAACAACAGCAAGAACACTAGCTCCTTACAACAGCAACATTCCATCCAGAAAACCCCAACACAATGTTTACACCAATATATACAATTACACATTTATTTCAGCGGTAAATAATATGAAATAAATAGCAATAATAAGAAACCTAATTTTTTAATTAAATTCTATTTCTATTCCACTTATACAGCTACTCTTTAATTTGTATAAAAATTATAATAATATAAAAAGTATAATTGTTAGAAATTAAATGAAATAATAAATATTTTAGAATTGCTGAATTAAGTAAATTGCAATACAACTAAATTTTTTTTTAACAATTTTTTAAATTTAGCTGATATTTAGAATGTAATTTTGTTTCATAATGAAAAACAATTTTATGTACAAATGGACCCGATAGATGGCGCTAAAATAAATTTAATTAAAACATATTAATTTATGAACCAATTTAACCGAAATTTAGAATGTAAGTTTATTCAAATAAATAATATTATTTAAAATAAAATAAAATAATAAAATAAAAAATATAAGATTACAAAAGCAGGTTTACATAACACAAAAATATACCATAAGATAACATAACATAACACAGATTAGCATAACATAGCATTAATATTAGAAATAATAATTGAAGCTTATGATAGTGTTACCTATAGTTGTAACCTCAATGCTTTTTTTTATAATAAGTGCAATGATAAAAAGTTTGTTAAAGTTTTAAACTTTCATTTTATCATGAAGATTGTAATAAATTTAAATAAAAAATACAACACTTTTGGCTTTTACTTTCGCTCTTTTTACACAATTTTTATGTAAATGCCTTATGCATAATAATTTATAAGAGGTTTTCATAACGATTTTAGTATGAACATTTCATTTACGGCCCTATTCTAATAATTTGGTTACAACAATTTGTCACTGTAAATTTGTTACAATTTTGAAACCAATTCTTGTTACGGGTATTCTGGTAATTTAGTAAAAAGGAAAAGTTCACCTTGTGGTGAAATATAAATTATTGACAATTCTCAGCTAATTTTTGAATTTAAAAAACAAAAAATGAAAACACAATACAGAGAAAAGTAAACATATTTTTTAATTTTTAGATATTTATACACATTTGACTGAGCTTTAGGAGACGACACATACCCCAGTTAAGTGGACAGTCGAAAATGTTGGACAAATACTGTGTCATGGAGAATTGGTCACAGCCGTCACACAGGTTTCTTGGCGGTTGTTTCCTTTCCACACATTTTGCCACTACATTTTCATAGCAAAATGGGCTAAAAGTGTTTTACCCACGACTTCCATAATTTAAATTTTGTTATTACATCTCAAAATATTATTCCAAAGAGCTGAAACTACCTTGTTACCTACTTTTTGGCAGGTAACAATTTTTGTAATAATTGTAACGGTAACAAGGATTCGGAATACCGATTTTTTGATTTTGTAACCAAAGTAGTCTATTGTAACCGTGGTGACTATTGTAACCACTATAGAATAGACCGGTTATAAACCTTTTATAAATGTTTATGAATACGGCTGTAAGTGTTTATACTTGGTTATTATTTTGAAATAAAATAATTACTAAGCACACTTACGGCCCTATTCTAATAATTTGGTTACAAAAATTTGTCACTGTAAATTTGTTACAATTTTGAAACCAATTCTTGTTACGGGTATTCTGGTAATTAAGTAACAAAGAAAAGTTCACCTTGTGGTTAAATATAAATTATTGACAATTCTCAGCTTATTTTTGAATTTAAAAAACAAAAAATTAAAACATAATACAGAGAAAAGTAAACATATTTTTAATTTTTAGATATTTTACAGATTTGACTGAGCTTAAGGAGACGACACATACCCCAGATAAGTGGACAGTCGAAAATGTTGGACAAATACTGTGTCATGGAGAATTGGTCACAGCCGTCCCACATGTTTCTTGGCGATTGTGCCCTTTCCACACATTTTGCCACTACATTTTCATAGCAAAAAGGGCTAAAAGTGTTTTACCCACGACTTCAATAATTTAAATTTTTTTTACATCTCAAAATATTATTTCAAAGAGCTGAAACTACCTTGTTACCTCCTTTTTGGCAGGTAACAATTTTTGTAACAATTGTTACGGTAACAAGGATTCGGAATACCGATTTTTTGATTTTGTAACCAAAGTAGTCTATTGTAACCGTAGTGACTATTGTAACCACTTCAGAATAGACCGGTTAATGTAAACATTTCTCAAAACAAAAAAAGGAAATAAAAAGAAAAAAACAGCAACATATCCCCGGCAGTTGGGAAAATTACGTTATTGAAGTAGTGAAGGTATTCATTACTTCAATGTAATTTTAAATGGTAATGTATGTTTATGTTAATTGTAGTAGGTATGTATGATTTAGATTTGTAGCCCGTTTCTGTAACAGAAAAAGTATTTATATGTTCCATGTGTTAACTAACAATGAATTATATATACTGGTTTAATAAAAAATTGCATTGCGCATATAAACACGTAATTATAAAAAACTTAATCTTCGTGCTGACGGTTGTCAGATATTACAATATTGGCAGAATAATGTTTTGAACATGTGTGACATTGTTATCTAAAAAAAAATTCAAGGTACCTGAAAGTGACTGAAATCTTGGAAAACCACGATAAACCACTGCGGATACCGATAACTTTATTGTCATAATCTTTTTTTAATTTGATTATCTTTTTATACTTTTTTTCCAACGGTAACTTGCCGATGTTTCTACAGGAACGGGCTACTGATTTCATTCTTATAGGGAAATAGTTAAACACATCTCAAACTTTTTACACTTTTTACTTTTTTTTGCGCTTAACAATAAATTTTTGTAATTGTTTTCGCAGGACATGACGATTCAGTTATACATCGCACAGTGGGGTAAAGTCACGATCTGGGCGACCAAAATTATTTGAAGCAAATTTATGAAGCAGAATGGTAAAATATTACTCGGTGAAGCGTAACAAATAATAATATGCTAACATTCGGAGGGTAGAGGTTGTGACCGTTTTTATACAAAAAATGGTTTTTATAAAAATTTTAAGATTCCAAGAATTTCCCATATATCTCCACAAGGTTGCATTTTAGAGGCCTACCTCCCTATAACTTTTTATTCGTCTGGATACCCTCTAACTATAAATGCATAGAGATATAGGACATCCAGTATGTTAACTAAAGTGGCTCAGTAAAACGGCAGAAATTATAGTTCATTCTTCCGCAGTAGGTAAATGGCTATAAAACACAAAACCGCAAAAATCCGCAAAATTTGTTTTTTCCATATGAACAATACAATGTTAAAGATTATATATAGTCACAGATTGAAGGGGTGAAAAGGGGTGATGCATAACTTTTTGTCCATAGATCGATTTTGTTACCCATTGAAATTGACAAAAATACCATATTTTTCAATGCTGCTTTACTAGTATGAATTTGAATTATAATTTTATTTAGCTAAGTGTATTAAATAATATTAACCTGCTTTATCATTTTCCATTTTACTTAAATGTTTAAACTAAACACACGCCTTCCTACAGCCTGCTAAAATTGTTGCTTTACCTGAGCACAACAAAATAGAAATTGCACAATTAGCAACAAGTAACTTTAACAGCGTGTATAAAACGAATGTAAGCAAAATGGAATGAAATAATAACGGAATCTAGTGAAGCATTTTGTCCTATTTACCCTACAATCGGAAATTATTAAAAACATTGGTTTTTGAGAAATCGAATTTTGGCCGCCCAGATCGTGAATTTACCCCACCGTGCATCGGTCAGTTTTAAAACCATATCAGACGACGGAAGAGGTAATCGCACTCAAGAACCTGCATCGAAGGGATTATTTTTTATGGCGAAAGGAGCTTATTCGGAATGGAAATTCACATTTTCCTTCCATTTTACACAAAGTTCAATGACAGGAGAAATGCTACATCTAATTATTACCCACGTCGTTAATACTATTGAAGATGAATGCGGCTTTCGGGTACTTGCACTTATATGTGATAAGAGCGCAAGTAATGTTGCCGCGTTTCGTAGTCTGCGTGTCAACAGTAATAGCCAATTACCTTTATATTATCTAAAAGGAAATAGAAAAGTATACTTAATGTTTGACCCGCCGCACATTTACAAAAGTATTCGGAATGGAAATATTACGAAACCTATTCAAATGTGCGAAGACAATTGTACATTTGACATTGGATATTGGGATGTATACGAAGCAACGTATATCATCGACATAAAATCCAAATCGGCAAAGATGCTGCCCAAAATAACGGCGAAACATTTGGACCCTCCGCCTTTTTACAAAATGCGTGTGTCGCCCGGTATCCAAATATATAGCAACACGATGGTAAAAAGCATTAAATTCTGCCTAAAGAATGATCTTTATGAGACTGATTTAATGAAGAAAAAGGCACGAAGAACCCAGGATATCACGTAGAACTTGAACAACATTTTTGACATTATAAATGCTACTACGCGACGAGACGGCCATGTGGTTGTCACAAGACAAAATGGAAGCAGCATCGAAATACGCGGATCTACGCGATTTTATGAGAGCATTAATAATGATGGCTAAGGAGCAATTCGAAGAGCATCCTGCAGTATATATGCCCAGGACGTTTCAGAAAAAATTGTTTTTTTATTTTTTGTTTTTTAGAATTTTTCAATTTATTTCCTTAAATTTTGTTAACTTTTTCCATGATTTTTTAAATTTTCCTAGGTTTAATTCCATTGAAAATATGTGTTTTCATATTATTTCCTTCCTCCTATACCATTTTCAGTAAAAAGTAACCATACTACAGTACCCACAAATTTAGCACCACCACAATTCTTCATTTGCCACTGAACGTACTACCAACCTGGAATACAAACACATTACAACCACACAACATACCATGCAACCTGGAATGTGATTTTATTTTCTATTTTTCTGTAATATTTTTCAAATATAATCATTTAGTACCCTATATAAACATTATTTGGTACATTATCAATTAATATTAACCTAAATGCTACATATTTCATAACATTTTCACTCATGTTTTCGCATTAATCATATCTGTTGCATGCGAACCTCCACTTGTTCGAAGTATCCCATCGAACCTCCGTCACTTAACATCCTCTGTTAATTCGCTCGAACCTAAGATGTTGTTAACAGGGCTCTGGACGGTAGGGGCTGGTTGTACAGACTTATTGTCCGATTGTACAGGCCTATTGCCCGATTGTACAGACTTATTGTCCGTTTAACAAAGGTGATTGTCTTCGTACAATCCCAAAGGATCAAGGAGAACCGGTAACATTCCTTGACTTGGCAAATAAACTTCGTCTTGGAGGAGTCACCAGACAATCGTTGTTGAAAACGTCGTCTTCTTATATTATATGTGACATGAACTAAATGAGAATTAGGTCACATGTCATGTTATGTCGGTTGCCTGAACGCCACAATTTCAAAGAATGTAGGTGCTGCTGATCGATGGTGCTGTTGTGTGGTGATGTTGTGTGTGTCGCGACAGCCTTTGCGTTGCTGGCCAATGATGCTGCGTGTGTTATGTGGTCGTACGCTATGTTGTTTTTTAGCGCTGGCGTCGCAACCGTCTGCAATGGTGTAGTGGCAGAGCATGCGGCTGGCGATCACTAGGTTGCGGGTTCAAATACCACTGGAGTGGGTATAAATATTTTTTTTGGTTTGTGTTTGTTAAATTGTTCTATTTAAATATTTATTATTTTATTATTTATGTTATTAGTATCTTTTTTAATTTTTTTTTTTATTTTATTTGTGTTATTATACTATATTCTATTTTTACGATACATATATTACACTGTGCAACAACCAAAATCGGAATGGGATGAAACCAAATGCAAATGAAAGTTGACATTATGTATAACAAAACCCTCAAGGGATTTCATAAGTTTAGTGCGAGATTTTTTTTTACACGCATTTAAAATTGGTGATTTTTGAACGCTGGCTAACAAGAAAAATTCATTAAAAAAGTCATAAAATAATGCTATTTATCCCGGAAAGTTGTGGTATCTTACTGTTTTTGGGGTCGAGGAATCCATTTTTGACATTTATTTTTATTTGTAATCTCCGCTAGAGGGCGCTGTCGTACATTTTTTGGTTCAGATCGAATTTTTTGTCTTTCCACACGATTACAGCCGTAGATTAAGAGCTATTGAGCTTAAATTTGGTATGCGAGCTTCTATCCATCATGCGGAGATTGGGTTCTTAGATGGACATGATCGGACAAAACCTACTCCCACCTCCCATACATATTGTACCTTTTTTGAGGTCTGCCCCTGCGATCACAGTCGCAGATTAAGAGCTATCGAGCTGAAATTTGGTATGCAAGCTTCTATCCCCTAAGCGGAGATTGAGTTCTAAAATGGGTATGATCGAACAAAAACTACTACCACCTACCATACAAACTTGCCCTATTTGAGGGTGTTCGTCTGTTTGTCTTCTTAATTACAGCCTTATATTAAGAGCTATCGAGCTGAAACTTGGTACGCAAACTTCTTACCTCTTAGGGAAAGTTAAGTTCTAAGAAGAGCAAGATCAGACAAAAACTCCTCAAACCCCAAAATATGGGAAGTTTGCATTGGAGGTAGGAGAAGTTTTTGTCCAATCATGCTCATCTTAGAACTTAACTTTCTCTAAGAGTTTAGAAGCTTGCATACCTCTCTTAGACCGGCCGTGGCATAGTGGTTAGAACACGCGACTACCATGCGGGAGATCGCAGGTTCAAACCTGGCTCCAGTCATCTTAAAAGAAAAATAAAAAATAAATAAAATTTTCTTTCCATGTCGGCTCCCCTCGAATGTTGTTGACAGCAACTTCGCAGTATTAAGCGTCGATTTAATCGTCGTGTCTAGTAAGAGCTTCTCAATCAGTGACGTTCGCATTCGTCGATAAACAAGTAGGTGCCGTTAGTTGTGAATCTAAAAATAGAAAGCGTGTTAATTTACAACAACGCGAGAAGCTATCCCATACCTCATTCATGGGGTGCAAAGGGAAATTAAGTTTTAAGCTCTTAATCTACGGCTGTAATCGTGTGGAAAGGCAAACAATTCGATCTGAACCAAAAAAAATGTACGAAAGCGCCCTCTAGCGGCGCTTAAAAATAAAAATAAAGGTCATAAAGGTCGACCCCAAAAACAGTAAGATACTACAACTTTCCGGGATAAATAGCATTATTTTATGACTTTTTTAATGAATTTTTCTTGTCAGCCAGCGTTCAAAAATCATCAACTTCAAATGCGTGTAAAAAAAAATCTCGCACTAAACTTAAGAAATCCCTTGAGGGTTTTGTTATACATAATGTCAACTTCCATTTCCTTTTGGTTTTATCCCATTCCGATTCCAAAAGTTCAATTTTGTGTCACAGTGTTATTATTATATTATAATGTACGGACGAAATATTAATTTCGTCACGTTACATCCCCCCCCCCTACTTCGGGAGCCTTTTAATAGATGGGCGAGTTTTTGGACAACTGACCCGCACGTATCCATGGTTGGAATACAATTTACTTCTTAAAAGAAGCTCAGCCCTGAGTTATTTTATTGTTTACTAGCTGACCCCACAAACGTTGTTCTGCCATATAACTTCGTATTCTGCGAACTTTGTCTCGCTCCAAAGTTAACGCCTTCATATAAGCTCCAGGGTAATATTAATACAGATAGTTAAAATTTTAATGTAATTTATTTGAATTTATTCGAAATTAGTGAAGAGCGATCTGATAAACAATGTCTTTCGATTTGTTTTCCGGCGCAAAAACAAACATTGAAGACGGTTTGCCGACACGCGAACAGGAAACATACAGCTGACCGTGCGAAAAGCAGGGGAATTCGAGATTGATCCCACAAACTTCCAACAATTTGCTTTGCGATTTATTGATTGTCATCACAAAAGCCAATCGAATGGGGTATTAAATTCGCTTGAATTCGAAGGGACGATCGGTTAGAATAATAGGAAAACAAGGGATAAGGACTTCCTCCCCTTAAAATTTTCCCTTGATGATCGTCGTTTTAATCAAATTGTTCATCAGTTTCTTGACGGACAACCGCGTACCGTAGAACAATTTCGGATGATTTAGATTCCGCAACACGATTACGATCCATCCCAACTTCAGCTGTAAATATGTATGAATGCAGGCTCTATCGATTCGACCTTAAATAATAACATTTAAGCTATCGACGTCCTTGTTCTTGACCTGGAACGTCATCAATCCAGTTGAAACTCAACAGGAATGTGGCCATTACTAAGCGCCAGTAACTGTCAAGAAAATTCAGTAGCCGATGGGTCGTTGCGCTATGTGACTCTCATGTTCGTAGTCAATTTCATACATTAATTTCATCAGCAGCAGTAGATTTTGGGATGATGGAAAGCGTTTGACGAAAATCTCCGGACAGCAATATTAAAGCCCCACCAAATCGTTTCGTAAATACTTTATCGTTCGTTAATGCGCCATCGTGCATTCATCCCAAATGCTAATTTTGCATTCTCGCAACAATTTTGTTGCCACCGAATTCTTGGATATTGTGAACATTGGCTTGTCAACCGTGAATCGTACTCGTTCGTTTGCGCGGCAATAAACAGCCAGCTCATCTCGATCGTAGTCCTGCTCTCGTTGCAATTCGCGATTGAATGTATCGTGCATTTGGTATTCCTAGTATTCCCAAATTCGTTAATTCCAAGATCGAAATTCAATGTTGTCGGGCGAACTCTGTGCAAAATGTCGTCAGCCATCTCGTCCTTGTATTTGTCCTACAATGCGCTCTGGTTCGACGGATGAACGTAGCTTTGAAATACGAATAATAACTTAAATGGAGAATGAAAATGAAGTCCATCTTTAAATTGAGGTGATCGCCATCATCTCCACGACAGAACATCAAAATTTGAAGAATTGCTCATTTTAATAATAACACTATGACATAAAATCAGATTTTTTTGAGTAAACCCTAGCTTTGTTACCACTTAGCTAAAGATATTCCTAGAATAGTTCATTTTAAAAAATATATAAATTTTTAAAAAGCAACGAAAATAAATAAAAAGTTTTATTTGAAAAAAAGTTACAAAAATTTAATTTTGTTACTTTTTGAAAAAAGCGACGATGACATAATAGTGTTTAAAATTTAAATTTACGTTTGTTTTTTTTTTTACTGCTCGACTTCGGCTCCAAATGACGTCATTTGAAAGCATCCGTTATATTTTTGTGTCACGCAAAACGTCTTTAAACATAATAAATTTTAGAATAATCCGAATTTTTCCAAGCATCATAACGAAATTTCTACTTTTACGTCGACTGTTAAATCAAGCGACACAATGCAAAATTTCGTCGAACAATCCAAATTCTTCAAGTTTTTCCGGAATTTTCCGAGCTTTCCACCAAGGATTTTTCTATTTTTCCATTCGAAAAGTAATTTTTGAATAATTATCCGAACTTTTCCATATTAACATCGTCGAAAATTATCAAATCAAACATTAAAATAAAAAATTTCGTCGAAAAAGAAAATTCAATTTTTTTTTGCATTTTTCCGTAATTTTCCAACAAAAATTTTTCCATTCGAAAAGCCACTACGGAACAATGGCTTACAAAATTTTATACGAAAATTCAATTTGCGATTTTCATCAAATCAAGTAATATAATGCAAAATTTCGAAGAAAAAATCCAAGTTTTTCGAGCTTTTCTGGAATTTTCTGGAATTTTCCGAGTTTTCCACCAAGAATTTTTCTATTCTATCCATTGGAAAAGTCGTTTCGGAAAAACTATACACAATGCAAAATTTCGTCGAAAAAAAATTTAAATTTTTTTTAAATTTTTCCGTAATTTTTCGAATTTTCCAACAAAAATTTTCTATTATTCTATTCGAAAATCCATTTTGTAAGAATTCCATACAAAAAGGCAGTTTTCGAGTTTCCCTATTTTCCGACCTTTCCGAAGGATTTTCCCCAAATTTTTTTTCGCATAAACCTTCTCCTGGCAATTACGAACAACTGAAAAAAAATTGAGCAAAATCGGCCCAGCCGTTCTCAATTGATGAATAACTATATGAATTACTATTACACGATTTTTATATATATATAATAGAAATTATTTATCTCGTTAATCTTTCGACTTTTTTCTGAAATTTTCCGAGTTTTTCACCAAGAATTTTTCTATTTTTCAATTGGAAAAGTCATAATTGTTCGAAATTGTTCACATTTACATCGCCCAAAATTAAAATGCAAAATTTTGTCGAAAAAAAAATTAATTTTTTTGGCATTTTCCAACTAAAACTTTCTATTTTTCCATTCAAAAACCGACAAAAATTTAATATGCGATTTACCTCAAATCAGGCGATGAAATGCAAAATTTTGCCAAAAAAAAATCAAATTTTTCGGTTTTTTCGGAATTTTCCGAGTTTTCCACCGAGAATTTATTTATTTTTCCTTCGGAAAGTCATTTCGGAATAATTATTCGAAATTTTTCGCAAGTTTCTTCGTTCAAAACTATCAAATCGTACAACAAAAAGCAAAATTTCGTCGAAAAATAGTATTAAAATTTATCGAATTTTTCCGGAATTTTCCATCATTTTTTTATTTTTCCATTCGAAAAATCATTTGTAACAATTGCACACAAAATCCATACAAAAAAACAATTTTCGGTTTTTCCAATTTTTCGGCTTTTACGGAGGATTTCCCCAAAATTTCTCAATTGATGAATTACTATAAATTTTTGCCACCATTTTTATATATATAGACTAGCGGACCCTGCGAACTTTGTCTCGCCCAAATAAAATGCCTTGAGATAAACTCTGTAGAGAGTGGTATAATAAATAAAGTTTTTGGATTAGTTTTCTGCCGCAAAAACGGCATACAAAATGCGAAAAGCCAACGTTGGCTACACGAAAATCCGTAAAATTCTAGATTAATCCCATATACTTCCAACGATTTGCCTTGCGATTTATTAATTGTCATTGCCAAAGCCAACCGAACGGGAAATTGGAATGGATGATCAGTTGGAATAATCGGAATTCGTAAGATACAGACTTCTTCTTCTCTTAATTTGCCTTGATGATAGTAGGTTTATCAGATTCTTGTGCCGTGTACCGTTGCACAATTTCGGGTTATTCAGATTCCGCAATATGATTATGATCGATACCACCTTCATCTGTATATTATGCGTCACATTAAGCGAGTTGAAAAATTCGGTTGGATTGTTGGTCGCTTCATCCTCGTTGGTCAAGCTGTAAACAGATTTGTACGAATGCAGTTCTCCAGCGGTTTGACTTTCTAAAATGAAATTCAAGCTATCGATGTCTTTATTCGTCGCTGCTAGTACATGCCCGTAAATTAATCCAATCGATATTTTTATAATTTTGTGCAATGTGATGAGTTGCTTTTCCGACGATGTGAACTCGCAAAAATTTGCAGAGAACGATATCAAAACAGTCGAAACATCAACACGAATTTGGCTAATTCCCAACCGCCAGCAATTGTCTTGTGAAGATCATCCAAAATTTTCAAATCTTACGATAATATGCAAAATTTTTCGAGTTTTTGCAGAATTTTCCGAGCTTTCCACCTAGAATTTGTCTATTTTTCCCTTCGGAATAATTATCCGAAATTTTTCACTGTTACATCGTCCAAAATTATCAATTCCTTCGATAAAATGGAAAATTTTGTCGAAAAAAAAAATTAATTTTTTAAAATTTTTCCCGAATTTTCCAAATAAAATTTGCTATTTTTCCAATCGAAAATCCATTACGGAACATCTATATATGTATATAAAAATGGTGGCAAAAATGTATAGTAATTCATCAATTGAGAACGGCTGGACCGATTTTGCTGGAATTTTTTTTCATTTGATCGTATTTGCCAGGAGAAGGTTTACGTGAAAGAAAATTTAGGGAAAATCCTCCGGAAAAGCCGGGAAATTGGAAAAACCGAAAATTGCTTTTATGTATGGAATTTTTTGTGCAATTGTTACGGAATGACTTTTCGAATGGAAAAATAAAAAAATTTGTTAGAAAATTCGAAAAATTCCGGAAAAATTCGAAAAATTTAAATTTTTTTTTTTACGAAATTTTGCTTTTTGTCGTATGATTTGATAGTTTAAAAGAAATAGAAAATTTTGGTTGGTAAATTATGAAAAAATGCCACAAATTTTTTTTTTTGACAAAATTTTGCATTTTATCGTGTTTTAATAATTTTGGGCGATGTAAATGTAAAAAATCTATATATGTATATAAAAATGGTGTGAAATATGTATAGTAATTCATCAATTGAGAACGGCTGGGCCGATTTTTTTCCAGTTATTCCTAATTGCCAGGAGGAGGTTTATGTGAAAGAAAATTTTAGGAAAATCCTCCGGAAAAGTCAAAAAATTTGAAAAATTGAAAATTGCTTATTTGTATGAAATTTTATGCGCAATTACTACGAATGGGTTTTCGAATGGAAAAATAAAAAATTTTGTTGGAAAATTCTGGAAAAAAAACCTGTTTTTAGTATGGAATTTTATGTGCAATTGTTACGAATGGCTTTTCGAATGGAAAAATAAAAGTTTTGTTGGAAAATTCGGAAAATTCTGGAAAAATTCCAAAAATGTATGTTATTTTTTCTACGAAATTATTAATTTTATGATATGATTCGATAATTTGGACGATGTAGATGTAAAAAATTTCCGAAGGGAGGAGTAGAAATAGAAAATTCCAAAAAACTTGAAAAGTTTGAATTTTTTCTGAAAAATTTTGCATTGTATTGCTTAAGTTGATGAAAATCACAAGTTGAATTTTTGTATAAAATTAAGTGTGCAATTGGTCCGTAGTGGCATTTCGAATGGAAATATAGAAAATTTTGATTGGAAAAAAATGGAAAAATGCCTAAAAAGTTAAATTTTTTTCGACGAAATTTTGCATTTTATCGTAAGTTGATAATTTTGGAGGATGTAAATATGAAAATTTTCGGATGGAAAAATGGAAATACTCTTGGTGAAAAACTCGGAAAATTCTGGAAATAACTCGAAAGATTTGGATTTTCTGACAAAAATTTCCATTACATCGCTTGATTTCATAATTTCAGACAACGTAAAGTTCGAAAATGCGTTGTAATGCTTGGGAAATTTCGGGTTATTGTGAAATATATATATATGTATGAAAACTTCTGGCCCATTTGTCTCAAAAATGAACTCAATGCTAACCGATGCGACCGTTACTGCGTCAACCATTCAAATTGTACATTGTCTGGATCATCCACAGGACATCTGTTGATTCCGACCGGATGAAATGTGCGTGCTCATGTGCGGCAATCTGCTGTCGACATTGGGGATCCCAGCGCCAAATCGGTTAATGCAAGATGAATTCGATCGGGGAGCATTTTAATGAATTTTAACGGGAGCAAGACTACAATCGAGATGAGCTGACCGAAAGATTTTGAACAAATGTGCCGCTGCTAAATGTCGAGTACAAGATTGTGAACGATTCGTTGATGAAAATTGTTGACGGCGAAACAGGAGTTATTTACGTTCTCGATGCTCCCGGTGGGACAGGCAAGACACTTATTCTGTTGATTCTGGCAACAATTCGGTCAAGTTCTCAAATAATAATGACAGCCTTAGACCATGCTTGAAATCGTTGCCTTTTCGCGTTTTGGAGTACCGCCTTGGTTGTTTGTTTTTGCGGTGGAAAACTAATCCAAAAATATTGTTTATTGGGGCGAGACGAAGTTCGCCGGGTCCACTAGTTTTATACAAAAATTCAATTTGCGATGCAAAATGTTTCCGAAAAAATTCAAATTTTTCGAGTTTTACCAGAATTTTCCGAGTTTTCCACCGATAATTTTTCTCTTTTTCCATTCGGAAAGTAATTTTGGAATAATTATCTGAAACTTTTCACTGTTACATCGTCCAAAATTATGAATTCATACGATAAAATGCAGAATTTCGTCTAAAAAAATAAATAAAATTTTTCCGGAATTTTCCAAAAAAAATTATATTTTTCCATTCGAAAAGCCATTCGTAATAATTGCACACAAAATTCTATACAAAAAAATAAATTTTCGACTTTTCCGGAGTATTTTCCCAAAATTTTCTTTTACATAAACCTTCCCCTGGCTATTACAAACAACTGAAAAAAAATTTCAGCAAAATCGGTCCAGCCGTTCTCAATTGATGAATTACTATACATTTTTGCCATTATTTTTATATATATAGATTTATATATATTTTTTTTTCTTTGCGAGATTTTTTTTTAAAGGAAAAAAAGGAACAGATTTTTTTTTTATTTTGTTTACTAAATAACATAACATCATATTGCTGTCCTACAGCTTGTAAAATCCAGTGTGTCCTGACTAGTACATTGTTATATCACAGGTAACTGGGTTATATTGTACGAGTTATTATTTCCTCAAAACTACTTACATACAAATACATCATTCCGCCCACTTTAGAAATCGAATATTAATATCAATACACCCAACGGGATCGTACACAAATTCTGTATTTAGTAAAGCTATAACAGGATAAAGTTATGGAGAATAAATCTGAAAGCTTTCTAACTGGTTTTAATTACAAATCGGTTAATTTCAATAACACAAGACTTAAACAATATCTTATAGTAGGTGATGGTATTTATCAGTCAGTTTATCTGACTGAAATTTCTGTACTGGGTATAAAATAGAAAAGGGCGATTATTGCAGCCGAAAAAGCATATTGCTGACGTTGCCACCTGTTTCTACTATATTTTTAAGCAATCGCCGCCATACAAATTTTTCATGGAAAACATAACTTATTTGCAAATAGCCATAAAAACTATGCCTGATAGCAAAATTCTGATTACGTATTTGAATTTCCCAGGTCAGAAACTCTTAGAAACACAAAATGAAACACAAGAAAAAAAACCCTTGCCGAACAGTGTAAATGGTGTCGTATATTTATTAAAATGAATAGAAAAAGACGGGAAAAGAAAAAAATCCAAAATGTCTGAAAAGTTATAAAAACTTTAAAAACTATAATTAATAGGTCTTAAGAGTTGCAAATATTTCAGATCAATTTAAAAAACCAGTACAGAAATTTCATCAATTTCATAAGATATTGTTTAAGTCTTGAGTTATTAAAATTAACCGATTTGTAATTAAAATTACTTATGTATTCTTAGGTATATGCTTGCTTGTGAAGCGTAAGCTTAGCGTAGCTAAGACTTTCGGTCATAATACCAGTGGTCTAAACACATGTAGCAAAACCGTAAAAATTTGACTTACTTGTTTACGAGGTACTGTTAGGGCAGCTCAAAGTGTCCGAAGTTTTTTTTTTTTGTAAATTAACTTTCAATTAACAAAAATTTGTCTCAATTCAGTGGATCTGCAAAACTAGTAAGGCGGTTATCTTCGGATATGCCGAAGCTCAGATACCCTTCACCTTTTGTAAAAATGATGTAAAACTGGTTATTTGCAATACTATATTTTATTAAACTTTGTACCACAAAACAGGGGAGTTGCTGAGAAGTGGACGTTACTTTTAGCTTCACACATCCAATTTGTCAATAAATTTGTATCGATTTTATTCGATTTACCGATAAGTTTAATGGAGTAGTTTCAATCCGATCATGCTTATTTTAGAACTTAACCTCTGCTTCTGGACAGAAGCTTACATACCAAAATTTCAGCCCGTAAGCTCATAATATAGGGACATACAGACGGACACCTTCAAATAGGGGGAGTTTGTATGGAAGGTGGGAGAAGTATTCGTACGGATATTGCTCATCTTACAACGTAAGCTCCTTTTATAGGATTAAAGCTAGCATATCAAATTTCAGCTCAAAATTTCCTAACATATAATCGCGGGAGCAGTTACGCGGGCACCCAAAAAAGGGGGTGGGAGTAGTTTTTTGACCGGCATTGCTTATCTTAGAAAGTAGCCTCCGCTTAGATATTGAATCTTGCGTACAAAATGTCAGCTATATACCTCTTAAAATACGGCTGGAATCGCAGGGACAAACCCCAAAAAAGGAGAGTTTTTCATGGGAGGTGAGAGTAGTTTTTGACCGATCGGTCTCATTTTAATACTCAGCCTCCGCTTAGAGCAGAAAAAGCTTGCATACAATATTTCAGGTCGATTGCTCTTATGTTACTACTGTAATCGCGGCGACTGACATACGGACACCCCCGAAAAGAGGGATTTTGTATGAGAGATGAGAGAAGTTTTTACCGATCGGTCCTCACCTTACTACTCAACCTCCACTTGATGTAGGGAAGCTTGCATACAAAATTTCAGCTTGATTGCCCTTAAACTCCAGCAGTAATCGTAGGGATACCCCAAAAAGGGGAGTTTGTATGAGAGGTGGAAGTAGTGTTTGATCGATGGGGTCATCTTAGAACTCAACCTCCATATAGGGCAGCAAAGCTTGCGTACCATATTTCAGCTTGATTGCTCTTAAATTACTGCTGTAATCGCGTTTGACTGACATACGGATACCCCAAAAAAAGAGGATTTTGTATGGGAGGTGGGATTAGTTTTTACCGATCGGTCTCATCTTACTACTCAACGTCCGCTTAGTGTAGGGAAGCTCACATACAAAATTTCAGCGTCATTACCCTTAAACTATGGCTATAATCGCAGGGGACAGACCCCAAAAAGGGGGGGGGGTTTGTATGGGAAGTGGGAGGTGTACGGATCGGGCTCATCTTAGAACTTAACCTCCGCTTTGAGGATAGAAAGCTTGCATTCCAAATTTCCAAACTGCGGCTGTAATCGCGGGGACAGACGGTCACCTTTAAATCGACTTCAGATTTCGATGCTGATCATTTATATATATATATTATTATATCTTCCACGCCTCCTTATGGGCGTTGCAAATGGAAGATCAAAATTAATATACCCTTCACCTCTGTTCCTGCGCATGGTGAAGGGTATAAATATATGCATGAATAAGGAGCAGTTCCAGTCCTTTATATGGGAGGTACAAGAAGGGGTGTGAGTTTTTCGCCCATATACAAGACAAAGCAAACTGACTGGGAGAAAAATTAATTTCCAAAAATAGGTCAATTTGTATGGGAGGTACCAGAAGGGATCAACCGATAAAGTCCATATTCATCAAAGAGTCAAATTTTCATTAGCGTACAACTTACGCAAATTCTGATTGAATTCAATTTACTTGTAAAAAAGATATGTGTGTAACACTATGGGGTAAATTCGGTCATTTGTATGGAGGTACCAAAAAAGGTGTGTCAAACAGTTAGGTTTTCTGAGGTTATGCCTCATATTACAAGATAAATTAACTGACCAAATCTGATTGTTCCCAGGTGCCGGTTTGGAAATTATGAGAGAAATATTATTTTCCAAAAATAGATAATTTTGTATGGGAGGGTACCAGAAAAGCATGAACAGATATAAAAAAAAAACTTAATTTCCCTTTGCACCCCATGAATGAGGTATGGGATAGCTTCTCGCGTTGTTGTGAATACACGCTTTTTATTTTAGATTCACAACTAACGGCACCTACTTATTTATCGACGAATGCGAACGTCACTGTTTTTGAGAAGCTCTTACTAGACACGACGATTGAATCGACGCTTAATACTGCGAAGTTGCTGTCAAACAACATTCGAGGGGAGCCGACAATGAAAGAAAAATTTTATTTATTTTTTTCTTTTAAGATGACTGGAGCCAGGTTTGAACCTGCGATCTCCCGCATGGTAGTCGCGTGTTCTAACCACTATGCCACGGCCGGTCCCCATGAAACAGATATAGTCCATATTTATTCCTGAGTCCAATATTTCTAACCGCACAGTTTACAAAAAATTTGACTGAATTCAGTGCACTTACAAAAAATATATGTATGTAAGACTATGGGGGTGAGTTCTGTCATTTGTATGAGAGGTACCAGAAGGGGTATGACAAATAGTTAAGATTTCTAGGGTTTTTGCCTCCTATCACAATATAAATTTATCGACTAAATTTCATTACCCCCCAAGTGCCTGTTTGGAAGTTATGGGTGAAATTTCACTCAAAATAGGTAATTTTGTATGGGAGGTACCAGAAGGCGTGAACCAATATAGTCCAAATTCATTCCTCAGTCCAATATTGATAATCGAACATCGTATGCAAAATTTGAGTGAATTCAGTTTACTTAAAAAAAAGATATGTATGTAAAACTTTGAGGGTTAATTCGGTCATTTGTATGGGAGGTACCAGAAGGTGTGGGGCTTTTCTGCCCATTTACAATCCCATAAGTTCGTTGTGGAAAATATTAATACTGGTAAATTTTCATACCGATCCGTTAAGGTTACTCGAGTTATCCTGCCCACCAGCCATCCAGCCAGACAGACGGACATAGCTCAATCGTCTTAAAAATTCCTGAAACGAATTTGGTCTTTAGATACTTGGGGTCTAACTCGTCTCCCTTAATGCGTTACACTTTTTTTCGTATCAAATGATATATACCCACATCCCTAAGGGTGATGGTATAAAAAAATTCATTAAATTGGCTACACGCTCTTGGAAAGATTGTCGGTCCTTCTTCAGAAAATTATCCAAACATATATTTTCTTTTGTAAAAATCACAAAATAAAAATCTATTGCATAGGTAAGGTAATAATATCTAGATTATTTTATGGCACATTTCCCTCACATTCATATAATTTTTTGAACAATTGTTTAATATAATCCAAATTTCGTTTCGGGCTTAAACAAAAAAAAAATAAACATAGTAGACAGACTTGCATATTATTAATATATTAAACTTCTTTGCGTAATTGCATGTAAATGTTACACTGCTGTATTTAATTGGCATACGTCCTTCTGTTCTTATATTTATTACCTTATGTTAAAATTTGTCAACATTACAACTTATAACTTTTTGTTGCATTTTGTTGCGGCAGTCATCCCGTTGCAATTTCTGAAACAGGTTACATAGAATCTTTGAGATTAGTATCCAATTAGAAGACTTTGTGGTGTTGAGTGTCATTGGCTTCCTAAATGAACTGACGTTATTATTAGCCTATTTACACGACACGACATTAAGGATGTGACGCTAGAGTACATTACCTCCCGAGTTATTGTGAAAAACCGGTTTCTAGTTTCTTTGCAACAAAAATCATGTGAAATACTCCATACTTTCTTAGTGGAAAGAAACTGTAAGTCCCTATTTCATTACAAGATTATTTGCTTCAATTTTTTTTGTTGGATAGCAAGAGATAGTTAAGAGGCAGGAAAATGTTATGGGATTTCATTGACAAACACAATTAACTTTTGTTTATATCAATAAAAGCAAACTTTAGCACTTGATCTAAGAGCGGGAAAAGCTATTGGATTTTAAAGATTAAAATTATAGGTCCAAGGAACATTCATTTTTGAAAAAAAAATACTAAGTTTACAAAAAACAAAAGTTAAATTGTTATTTGAAATAATTAAGGAACAACGAAACTGCATTTGAAATAACTGAGATACTGTTGATACAAGAGCTACTTATTGATGTTTCAAGAGCGTAACGTTGTTACTTCAAATATGAAGTTGTTGTATTCTAAGTAAAACATTGGCGTCCAATAAAACACCAAAGAACTTTATTGTATTTTATATTTGTAAATTCCATAGTCACATATGTGACAGTCGTACGTTTAAACGAGATGAAAAACAAGTAAGAGAGACGAAATCCTCTGAACTGATGTTCCTAAAATATTGGCAAAAAAGCAGGGTGACATTAGGTGACAAAAATAGGAGTCAGTTTTTTTCACAAAAACACAAACCAGTGCAAAATGGAGTCGAACTTTTTTTTGTAAAATCTTTTTTAATATGTTTTTGAATATTATAAATTTGTTTTACAATTTGCTAAACTTGAAAAATTGTCTTCCATCTCTTTGTACAACCTATTTGTGAAACGTGACGTAGAAGACTGTAGCGGGAGAGGACCTTACAAATGATTCCTTGCATATTTTTTCTTTAAAAATAAATTGTTTTAAAAATGTGACGGTTGTATTAGTAGTATTACAACTCGAAAAAGAAAATTTATTTTTATTGACTTTATTTATACTGTGATAGTTTTTGATAAAATTTTTCGAACACAAGACCGAACTCGACAGTTTTACTCTAATTCGGACACGAAGGCGTCCCTTTCAATATATGTAGTTGAATTTGTCATGCAATGCTTTAAACCAAATTTCAAAAATAAATAACTTTAAAAGGTCTTATTTAGTATCCGTGTATGTTTTGATGCAACAATTTACCTAAATTTTAAAAATCAATACTTAAAACATCCTTGCATGTGTAATATTCTGATGTCTATGCCTAGATAACTGTTAGCGAGTAAGTAAAGTGGTAAAAATAAAAATATTTGAAACTTTTTCCATTTATCTATAATTGTCGTTCCCTTGTAGACATGCATTGACCAATTTTTTTTTTTAAATAAGTGAATAGGGCCGTTTTATGTGGAACTGCTCTTATAAATATGTTGGATATTAATGTATGTACGTATCTTCTAATATATTAAGATTTCGTGTCACGGTGTTTATTGAGTGAAAATAGATTTCAATGTATTTTCATACCTCTAGTTGGCGCTGTGGTGGATTTATATCGAAAATTTTAGTGGATGGGACCAATTTAACTGAAATTCAGAATATATGCTTGTTTGATCATGATAAGACACTTTATAAACAAAAAGGCTCCGATATATGGCGATGGGGTGGATTTATGTCGAAAATTTGAAAGTATGTACTATTTTCAATGGAAATTAGAATGAGTATCTGTTTGATCATGAGGATAATTTATTTTGTACAAATGGACCCTGTAGTTGGCGCTTGGTTTAAATCAAAAGATTGGTCTATTCGTTCGATTCTATTCAGTTTAACAAATATTAGAAAGTATGTTTGTTTAATCATAAGAATAAAGTTTTTGTATTAATGTAACTGATAGTCTGATATTTTAACTCAAATTGTATGTATTTTTGGACATGTGAAAAAATTGTTTCAGATATGATTCTTATAATTTTTATACTATCACCCTTAGGGATGAGGGTGCATTTGATACGAAAACCAGTACAGAAATTCAGTCAGGTAAACTGACTGATGAATACCGTCACCCTATATAAGATATTGTTTAAGTCCTGAGTTATTAAAATTAATAGATTTTTAATTAAACTTAAATTACTTTTGTCTTGTTTTTTGTCTCATTGTGGAGCAAACCCGAAAAAAATTTAATTATTTTAATAGGAGGAACAATTTGAGACAGCGCAACGTGTCTGTCATTTTTCGAAAATCTTCTCTCAGCGAAATTTGGCAAAATTTGTCTGAAGTCGGTGTACATACAAAAATAATAAGTATGTAAAAGGGGAAATATCGGTTAGTATATGGAGGTACCAGAAGGGGTGAGCCAAATAGTTAGGGTTGCTAAGGTTTTGCCTCCTATTACAAGATAAATTAACTTAATTTGATTATCCCCCAGGCGGCGCTTTAGAAGTTATGGGAGAAATATTAAATTTCCAAAAAATAGTTAATTTGGTATGGGAGGTACATATTCACTCCCGACTCAAATTTTCCTAGCCGCACAACTTACGCAAAATTAGACTGAATTCAGTGTACATACAAAAAAGATATGTATGTCAAGATAAGGGGGTTAGTTCGGTCATTTGTATGGGAGGTACCAGAAGGGGTGTGTCAAATAGTTAGGTTTTCTGAGTTTCTATCTCCTATTACATTATAAATTTATCGACCAATTTTCATTATCCACCAAGTGTCCGTTTGGAAGTTATTGGAGAAATATTAATTTTCCAAAAATGAGTCATTTTGTATGGGAGGTACCAAAAGGAGTGATCCGATATAGTCGATATTTATTCCTGATTAAAATTTTCATTACCATACAACTTACGCCAAATTTTACTGAATTCAGTGTACTTACAAAAAAGATTTGTGTGTAAGGCTATGGGGCTGAGTTCGGTCATTTGTATGGGAGGTACCAAAAGGGGTGCGTCAAATAGGTAGGTTTTCAGAGGTTTTGCCTCATTCCACAATATAAATTTATCGACTAATTTTCATTACCCCCTAAATGTCCGTTTGGAAGTTATGGGAGAAATATTAATTTTCCAAAAATAGGTCATTTTGTATGGGAGGTACCAGAAGGCGTAAAACCGATATAGTCCATATTCATTCTTAATTCAACTTTTTATAAGAAAACATCATACGCATCATTTGAGTGAATTAAGATAACTTACATAAAAGACATGTATGTAAAACTATGAAGGTCAATTAGGTCACTTGTATGGGAGGTACCAGAAGGGGTATAGCAAAGGTTTCGGTTTTCGTAGTGTTTGTCTACTTTTGCAAGATAAATAAACTGAACAAATTTAAATATCCTACGATCGTCCGTTGGCAAGTTATAAAAGAAATATAAATTATCCAAAATAGGTAATTTTGTATGGGAGGTACAGAAGGAGTGGGGCTATTCTGCCCATTTTCAATCCCATTAGTTCGTTTTGAAAATATTAATACTGGTAAAATTTTCATACTGATCCGTTAAGATTTACTCAAGTTATCCTGCTGTACAGCCATCCAGCCAGCCTGGATGGTCAGCAGGATAACTCGAGTAATCCAAAACGGATCGGTATGAAAATTTACCAGTATCAATATTTTTCAAAACGAAACTTATGGGATTGTAAATGGGCTGAATAGCCCCACCCCTTCTGTACCTCCCATACAAAATTACATATTTTTGGAAAATTAATATTTCTTCCATAACTTCTTAACGGACAAACCGAACGATGTTTGAATTTGGTTAGTTTATTTATCTTGCAAAAGTAGACAAACCCTAAGAAAACCGAAACCTTTGCCCCACCCATTCTGGTACCTTCCATACAAATGACCGAATTGACCCTCATACTTTTACATACATATCTTTTTTGTTAGTAAACTGAATTCACTAAAATTTTGCGTGTGATGTTCGCTTATGAAAAGTTGAATTAGGAATGAATATGGACTATATCGGTTCACCCCTTCTGGTACCTCCCATACAAAATTACCTATTTTTGGAAAATTAATATTTCTCCCATAGCTTCCCAACGGACACTTGGAGGGTAATGAATATTTGTCGATACATTCTTGTCGAGAGCCTAACTATTTGACCCCTTTTGGAATCTCTCATACAAAATTACCTATTTTTGGAAAATTAATATTTCTCCCATAACTTCCAAACGGACACTTGGGGGGTAATGAAAATTGATCGGTAAATTTATCTTCTGATAGAAGGCAAAACCTCAGAAAACCTAACTATTTGACACACCCCTGTTGATACCTCCATACAAATGACCGAACCCAACCCCATAGTTTCACATACATATCTTTTTTGTAAGTTCACTGAATTCAGTAAAATTTTGCGTAAGGTGTACGGTTATGAAGATTTTAATCAGAAATGAATATGGACTATATCGGATCACCCCTTCTGGTACCTCCCATACAAAATGACTTTGTTTGGAAAATTAATATTTCTTCCATAACTTCTAAACCGGCACCTGGGGGGATAATCAAATTTGGTCAGTTAATTTTTCTTGTAATAGGAAGCAAAGACTCAGCAACCCAAACTAGTTGGCACACCACTTCTGGTACCTCCTATATAAATATATGGGCTATTTCCCCTTTTACATATGAAAAAAGTCAGACACGTTGTGCTGCCCCTAATTGTACCTTGTGTACAAATAGGAAAAATTTTGTATGTTTTTGCTCTACATGCAGACAAAAAATAATACATAAGTAATTTTATTTTAAAAATCTATTAATTTCAATAACTCAAGACTTAAACAATATCTTATATTGGGTGATGGTATTTATCAGTCAGTTTACCTGACTGAAATTTCTGTACTGGTTTTCGTATCAAATGATATATACCCTCATCCCTAAGGGTGATGGTATAAAAAGTGTAACGCATTAAAGGAGACGAGTTAGACCTCAAGTATCATAAGACCATATTCGTTTCTCTATAAGACGATTGAGCTATGTCCGTCTGTCTGGATGGCTGGTGAGCAGGATTACTGGAGTAAACCTTAAAGGATCGGTACGAAAATTTACCAGTATTAATATTTTTAAAACGAACGAATGGGATTGTAAATAAGCAAAATAGCCCCACCCCTTCTGGTACGTCCCATCCAAAGTTACCTATTTTTGGATATTTAATATATCTTTCATAACTTCCAAACAGACGACCGGAGGATATTTGAATCTGGTCAGTTTATTTAACTTGCAAAAGTAGACAAACCCTAAGTAAAACGAAACCTTTGCCACACCCCTTCTGGTACCTCCCATACAAATTACCGAATTGACACTCATAGTTTTACATACATATCTTCTTGTAAGTGAACTGAATTCACTCAAATGAGCTGTATGTGCATCATGGCCGTCCTGCCGAAACCACATGTCAATTCGCCCAACTCATTTATTTGCGGCAATAAAAATTCGTTTATGATGATTCTGTCACAGTAACTGTGTTACCCAAAAACAAAAACGACCTCGTGACATTAGGTTAGAGTGGAGTAACAGCACTTTTTTGAATGATAAGTGGTTTTCAGTGCCTCAGAACCGCAAATTAAAATTTTAATAGAAATCGTCGTTCCCTATACAATTGAGCAGAAAACCATGCGCTGGTTTGTTGAGGATTGGCAAGACGTGTCGACGTATGTATATTAGACCGTCTCACTTTTTATACTTTTTTCGAAATTCCTTCTTGAACATCGATTTTAATAATGTACTCTAAAAACCAAGAATTTTGGTATATAACACTTTAATATGATGAACGGGAAGTGGTCTCTCAAATCGTTTTTTCGTTTTTTTAGGAAAAATGCCTTTTTCACAAAAAATTAAAAAATCTTGCTTTGGTAATTTGCCTCTAACTCAAGCAGTTCTTAACGGATTTGAAACTAATTACATGCATTAGAAAGCTTATTAAATTTGAAAAATATTTCTTGAAGCAACATTGCCATTTTTTCGATGGTTTTTTATTTATAGCATCGCAAATTTAGATTTTCAAAACAAACTTAGATTTTTTTTTTTAATTTTTGCTTACCTTTTCGTATATAAAAATTGAACGGGCAAAATTTTTATATTCTGTAAATGCAGTATGGTAGGAAATTTTATAATAAAGATTTTGGTGTAAATAACAGTAGCATCCTGTGAAGAAAAACTGCAGTTTTATTTAAAATGGTGAAATGACTAAAGTTGTTAATTTCCTTCAATTTCATAAATACATTAATATAAAGTAAGAACACATTGATTTTGGTCTTTTATTTTTTTATTTTTAGGCATTTTGTCTAAAAAAAACGAAAAAAACGATTTGAGAGACCACTTTCCGTTCATCAATATTAAAGTGTTATATACCAAAATTCTTGGTTTTTAGAGCATTATTAAATTCGATGTTCAAGAAGGAATTTCGAAAAAAATTAAAAGTGAGACATTGTATATTCTGCATCTCTGAAGCTACTTGGAGACGATTGTCAGGTCTGCATCTGACAGAGGAATAATTCTACTGGCAAAACTGTCCATGTCGGTACATTAGCAGATCTGATAACATTGTATGATCTGACAACTGTCTGTATATAGCTTGGGCTTCACATATACTTTTTTTTTAAATCATTTACAATAAATGGATTCTGCAAACTTTCTGTACTTATTAAAAGTTAATTAAAACCGTGATTCCAGAAACCGACAAACAAGTTTCTAAAAACAGTTATTCGATTTTACGATTTCGGGAAAAAATACTAATCTTTCGGTTTTTTATTCGGTTTCGTATACTCTAGATTCTTCTTTTTTTCTTTACACATTTTCATTCTATATTAGCCGGATTTATTAAAATACAAAAGGGTAAAATTCATTGCGCATAAGAAAAGTTGAATGTATAAATGTCGAAGAACACGTATAAGTGCTTGCACACATCTATACATCTAAAGATACAACAGCATAGTACGTTTATATATTTATTAATAACAAACATACACCCACATTTAAGAAAAACACAAAACTGTCTGCTAACATTGCATGCAATTAAAAATTCAATAGGATACAGTATTTTTGTTGTCACACAAAAGCTGTGATGTGAGATAATTTGAAACGACAAAACGGATATGTTGCCTAGCATCAACAGTACATTGGCAAACAAACACACTGACTTATTCTACTCCTTACGACCCAGCAAAAATGTTTAAAAATTTTCAAAGGAAAAACATTTTCATTAGTGGTACAGTAGTAATATATACCGATCCTAAATATCTTATGTAAGTATTACTAAGTAGCTTCTCAAAATGTTATCCTAAATTAACTTTACGGTAAACTAACGATACGAACGTTATGCATCATATGTGCGTTTGCTAATCATCATGCCATGGTCGACCACCTTAAAAACAAGTTAAACATCCATGTTCTGGAAAACAGAACCAAAATGAAAACAAAACGAAAACAGGAACAGACCACCATTTTACAAGCACGGTGTTCTGCAATGAATACGGATTTTTTTTCGATATTGCTTTCGAAATCAGTTTCGGCAGCTGTTTGTCTGCAAACAAAAGGAAAAAGAAACAAGAAAACTTCATAAAAAATTTTTATGAGCAATTTTGTGAAAATAATCGCAAATATTTTACTCAAAATTGGTGGGTAAGGGAAACAATTTCACATCAAGCCCCACAACTATCCGGAGTTCCCAGTAATTTTTCATTCCTAAAAATTTCACCAAACATATCTACTAGACTGGTCGCAATGTTTTTTTTTTGGAAATTTAATTGTGTGCGCTGCTTAAAATATGAGGTTTGGTGTAAGAAATCATGTCCTAATTTTTCAGCTCAATCCGACGGTGCCAAGTCGTGCCCAAAGTTCTCCATATTATTCCAGATAGCGCCGCAATTTTTTTTTCTTGAAAACTTAATTTTTTTTCGGATCTTAAATATTCATTGGTTTCTAAGAATTTTTTATAATATAACTTTTTTTCCTACAACCTATTGTTATCCCGGAATCGGTCGTGCCGAGTGGAGCCCAAAGTTCTCCATATTATCCCAGATAGCGCCGCAATTTTTTTTCTTGAAACTTAATTTTTTTCGGATCTCAAATATCTTATGGTTTCTAAGTATTTTTTATAATATAACTTTTTTTCCTACAACCTATAGTTATCCCGGAATCGGGTGTCCTTTAATAAGGACACGGCACCTTGCGCTGTAATTCAACATTACACACTAGCTGGTCGCATTTTGTATGGGAATTTTTTTTTGTAATTTAATTGCTTAAAATATGAGGTTTGGTGTAAGAAATCATGTCCTAATTTTCAGCTCAATCCGACGGTGCCTAGTCGTGCCTAGTGGGGCCCAAAGTTCCCCATTCCCCTATTTAATCAGATCTGTTTAGTTATACTAGTTAAAAAGTCGGTCCCATAGACCGAAAATCAAAAAGCTGACTTCGTTACGATCTTCCGCAGAGAAAGTACTTTAAGTATGACAAATTTCAGCTTCCTATGTCATCAGATGGCTTCAGAAAGATGCGGAAAGGATAGGACATACATACAAACATCCGAACATACTAAGAAATTATCTTATATATGAAAATGAATTGTTGTTCGTTGGTAAGGCCATCACTTGAGAACGCATGGACCGATTCGACTAATTTTTTGTCACAATGTTCGTAATGTGCGTTTTATATAAAAAAAATTGGCCACGCCCATTTCTGCGCCCACTTTCTTAATATATCTAAAATTGCAAAAAACGCTCTAAAAATTAATTTCTTTACAAATTGAGCTCTATAATGTTCTGTATTGAAAATATAATAGGTTAAATATATTGTACATTTTTGATTAAATGGACGGAGTGGGCGTGTCAAAACATTTTTTAAGCTATAGTGATAAAATTTGGTACACAGATAGTACACGACACTTCTGGTTCAAATTCAAAAAAAAAAAAATTTGATATCACGATAGTACTCTTCAATACAATTATGAATATGCAGACGAAATGTTAGCTCAAGGATGAAGATCTAGAATCACTGTCTTCCTCTCTCTTTCATAATAAACATTTCCCATTAATCTTACCCCCAACACACTCACTCAGACGAAATTTTAATTATCGATCAGTAGGCGAAACTGAAATTTGAAATATTTACAATCAGTGGACGGATATTTCTATTTCGAATCGAATCGGTCCATGCGTTCTCAAGTGATGGCCTTACCAACGAACAGCAATTCATATTCATATATAAGATAATTTCTTAGTATGTTCGGATGTTTGTATGTATGTCCTATTCTTTTCACGACTTTCTGAAGCCATCTGATGACATAGGAAATTTGTCATACTTAAAGTACTTTCTCAGCGGAAGACCGTAACAAAGTCACATTTTTGATTTGCGGTCTATGGAACCGACTTTTTAACTAGTATAACTAAAAAGATCTGATTAAATAGGGGAATGGGGAATTTTGGGCCCCACTAGGCACGACTAGGCACCGTCGGATTGAGCTGAAAAATTAGCACATGATTTCTGACACCAAACCTCATACATTAAGCAGCGCACACAATTAAATTTCAAAAAAAAATCCCATACATAATGCGACCAGTCTAGTGTGTAATGTTGAATTGCACCGCAAGGTGCCGTGTCCTTTTTAAAGGACACCCGATTCCGGGTTACTATAGGTTGTAGGAAAAAAAGTTATATTATCAAAAATACTTAGAAACCCATGAACATTTAAGATCCGAAAAAAAAATTAAGTTTTCAAGAAAAAAAAAATTGCGGCGCTATCTGGGATAATATGGAGAACTTTGAGCTCCACTCGGCACGACCGATTCCGGGATAACTATAGGTTGTAGGAAAAAAAGTTATATTATAAAAAATACTTAGAAACCCATAAATATTTAAGATGCGAAAAAAAATTAAGTTTTCAAGAAAAAAAAAAATTGCGGCGCTATCTGGGATAATATGGAGAACTTTGGGCTCCACCCGGCACGACTGGGCACCGTCGGATTGAGCTGAAAAATTAGGACATGATTTCTTACACCAAACCTCATATTTTAAGCAGCGCACACAATCAAATTTAAAAAAAAAAATTTTCCCATACAAGATGCGACCAGTCTAATATCTACCCCCATCTTTAACCCTCAAGAAAGCTCAAATACAAAAATTATTCTTTTTTTAATTTGCTTCCACCGCTTTAACTGCCCAAAAGATGCCCCTAGAGGAGTCAAATGTTTAACCGACACCCCAACAGTTCCTCGGAACATATCTATACACTATCTCCGACCCTTAAGGGGGTCAACATAAAATTTTATTGAATTTTTTAATTTTGCCTCCGCCTGTTCAGGCGGAAAAGGCGTATGTGGAAGAGAAGATTTGGAATTTTTGGAATTTTTCCATAATTTTCCTACCAAAATTTTCTGTTTTTCCAACCGAAAAGCCACAACGAAGCAATTACACACAAAATACACGGGAGTTTTTCCCGAATTTTCTGAGTTTTCCACAGAGAATTTTTCTATTCTCCCATTCGGAAAATCATTTCGGAATAATTATCCAAAATTTTTCACTGTTACATCGTCCAAACACAACATATTATCACACGATAATATGAAAAATTTCGTAAAAAAAAAAATTTAATTTTTCTAATTTTTCCTGAATTTTCCGCATTTTTCAACAAAAATTTTCCATTTTTCTATTTAAAAAGCCATTTTGTAACAATTGCACACAAAATTCCATACAAAAAGGCAATTTTTGATTTTTCAAATTTTCCGATTTTCCGACTTTTCCGGAAGATTTTCCCAAAATTTTCTTTCACATAAACCTACTCCTGGCAAATACGAACAACTCAAAAAAAAATTGAGCAAAATCGGCCCAGCCGTTCTCAATTGATGAATTACTATACATTTTTGCCACCATTTTTATATATATAGATAACATTTATTAATATGTTTGTGAAAGTGTAACTCGAGCAAACCTTAACGGATCATTATGAAAATTTATCAGTATTACTATTTTTCGAAACGAACTTATGGGATTGTAAATGGGCGGAATAGCCCCACCCCTTCTGGTACCTCCCATAGAAAATTACCTATTTTTAGATAATTAATATATCTTCGATAGCTGCCAAACAGACTACCGGAGGATAATTAAATTTGGTCAGTTTATTTATCTTGCAAAAGTAGACAAACCCTAAAAAAACCGAAACCGTTGCCATACCCCTTCTGGTACCTCCTATACAAATGACCGAACTCACCAATAGTCTTACATACATATCTTTTTTGTAAGTACACTGAATTCAGTCAAACTATGTGTAAGTTTTACGGTTATGAAAATATGAATCAGGAATGAATTTGGACTATATCGGATCACCCTTTCTGGTACCTCCCATACAAAATGACCTATTTTTGGAAAATTAATATTTCTCCCTTAATTTCCAAATTGACACCTGCCGATTAATTAAATTTGGTCAGTTAATTAATATTGTAATAGGAGGCAAAACTATGAATAAAACTATAAATAAATTTCCAAATTTGTCATGATTCTTAAAAATACAAAATTTTACAAAAAAATGCGAAAAATCTGTTATCACCGAACTTAGCGTAACTCGTTCAATTTTCAATCGATTATTATGTACATACATGTTTTAGAAAGCTACTTTAATATGATATTCAATAAAGCTAATAATAAAAAGAACAATTTGCCCCAACCGATTAACTTTCAGCGTGAAGAAAATTAAAATGTGGATTTTTTTTTAATTTTTTTAATAAAACAGCCTTTACACAGTCATTTTTTTTTAATATTAAAAAATTTGATTTTTTTCAAAGGTAACAACGATATCTTTAAAAGAAACACAAAATTTTAAAAACCACCTTATAAAGAAAAAAATTTTGATTTTTTGAACTATAATTTTTTGGAAAAAAGGCGAAAACAGGATTAGCACCAGTAACTTAAAAATTCGAGCTGATGGAGAATAATGGAGATTAGATTTAAAATCAGCGACCTCAAATTAGTAAAAACCTGCTATAGAATTCCAAACAACACTCAAAAAGTTAAACTTTGTTCCCTTGTGTTATGTTTGTCTATTTTCTACTTCATACAATAATAACACTATGTAACAGTCATTCGGTTAAGAGTTGACTGAGTTATAAGCTCATACGTGAGGAATGATCCGATAAACCGGTTTTGAACCGTAAGTAAAGATTTTTAGGGTGTAAGGAAACATTGGTATACAGGGTCAATATTTAATATTTGTAATTACACTATAACCAATAATACGACATTAATATATACATCCAAATGAATGCAAACATAAAATTGGACTAAACAGTACTACATAACATAACTTCTTACCTACAGATTGTAAAACCTAATCAAACCCCTAATTATAACGCAGGTGTCATTAACTTATTAGATTTCTTGCGTCTGGTTCTTAGAGGACCTTTCATCTCACACAGATAATGTTGATACGCATCAATTATAACATCGTCGTTGAATTATGTTATCCACATTCCCAGTGGAAATTAACTTTACCACAAACAAGCCGCGACTGCAGCTAGCCTGAGTACAACAGGAACACGTGCAATAGATAAATACATCTAACATTGAGTAGAAAAATAAAACAAATGGAACTGAAATGCAACGCAATTCAACATTGCCCCTGAGCAAATTTATCAAAATGTCAGCTCCATTCGCATAATATAAAAACAAGAAAAACTAGAATATGCGCCTCCCCGTGCAGACATTAAGTTAACAAGACATACGGAAAGAAGTTCTCGCCATGACTGAAAAAACAACGATATAAGCATCTAGCATCTGTGATGCCGTAATGCACTAAAAAGTAATACATGAATTGCATATACGTACATATAGTAAATGTGGTTTTGAATAGTGTGATAAAAGGCCCAAGACTAATGCTAGTTTGAAATCTTTGGGAAGAGCTGCAAATACAGTAACATAACATAAAAGTAGCTGAGCGAGGAAGTAAACATATTTCAACGTATCTGAGAGTTTGAGGAATCTTGTATCATTTGTGATTAATTAATATTCATACTACGATTGCCTATGAGTAAATCCGACAAAATGTATACCAAGGACAGCATTATAGAGTTGTTAAAACCATATAGATTTGTAAATCAAATCTGTAAATCAAATCATACATATGTAAATGAAGCATTTGTCAGAGCCTATTTAATATGTCAATATTTAAATCTTCACAATTTAAAAATTTGGATAATTTTTATATGGGAAAAATCAAAAACCGACTAATTAAATGGACCAAATGTTTCTAATGCAATGTTTGAATAGCCTAGCCTACCATCCTCGGAAGATTGCCTTTCTAATGAAACAAATTTGTTGCACATCGGTTGGGTGGTTTTAAAGTCTATTTTTTGTATATTTTTTAGATGTTTTTTTATATTTTTATGGTAAAAACCACCACTTTTTAGGTCCGTTTTATTTTTAAACTTAAAATCTATTTAATTGTCTAGATGTAAACAAACGTCAAGGTAGGTCTTTTTTATACACTTCGTTATAGAGAAAACTATAATACGTTATAGCGAAATTCGTTATAGAAAGTTAAAAATGTGTAAAAAACATTAGCAAAATGTAGAGCTTTCGAAAAATATGTTATAGAGAGAAATTCGCTATAGATAAGTTCTACTGTATTTGATGTTTTTAGACCATAGGCGTCCAACAGTGATACAATTGGGTTTGCTTAATTCACACGTTTTGTGTTTCTCTCTTATTTAGTTGTTGAGTAGACATCAAGATCGTTGAATATGCACAAAGAAACAACGAAACATTCATACGAAAATTGTTTTATGATTGAAAATGCATTTTGTGGCTTTCAATGCTTATTGGGGTATGCCTGAAAGTTCTTTCCCCTATGAGTCATCGCATCATAATTTGCAAGCATTAAATGATGTTCAATAAGAAATGATGTATGACGAAAAGAAAAAGTATTTTTTGACAAGCTTAGACTTTTGATAATCCAAGTTGGATTTCGAAAATGAAAAATACCAAATTTAATAGATAAATTCCAAATGGTTAAAAAAGGTAGACCATTTGCTGATGGAGTATTTACCATAAAATTTTCATAAATATTTTACATAATATGAATATGGAATTAGCCGCTATCATGTAGTTTGTACCTTTGTTCCTCCAAAACATATCCGACTTCATAGATTACATAGGCTAATTCATTTATTGCAAATACTTTTCTATATGCTCCGATGAAAAAACAAATATAAATCACACAAAGTATTTGTTGATTAAGAATTGAGTATTAATTTTGAGTGATTTGGGACGCTGAATCCGAATCTGCACTTTGTTTTTTCTATCAGCTCGAATTTTCGCGATATACCGTCATGTCAAAAATGGAGGCACTTCCAGTACATATATTTGAATAATGTGAAAACAATTCATCATAATCAATTGAAAACTAAATCCAAAATTCGTCAATTAAATTATCTTTAAGCCGTGCCTCCATTGGTTTAAAATTTGCCCAGTAGTTTCAGAGATATGGTTAAAGTTTAAAAAAATTAACAATTTAAAAAAAAACAAAATTATTTTGTATAAAAAAATTAAAATGCGCCATAGATCCCAGGTTTGGTCTAAAATCATGCTGCCTGTCAAATCTCTTTTGAATGAAATCCATGACGAGTTCATCTTCAGACCCCTTTGTGACGAACTGATTCACAATCGTACATCGTCAGCTGTATATATATCTACAATTATGTCAACTATGTACATGCGAAGTAGATATCAGCCGAAATAACAATTGGCTGAGTAATGGTTTTTTACGTAAAATAAAATGTATTAAATTTACGTTAAGTGTATCAAATGATACATCAAATTCGGCTTACGATCAGAAGTATTTTTTTTATTTTTTTTTTATTGTTTGATATTTTTGATCAAATTCAGTGTGTCACGCACTAGGATGACGCGTATCGAACTCCATGACGAGTTCATCTTCAGACCTCTTTGTGACGAACTGATGCACAATGGTACATCATCAGCTGTATCATCAGCTGTATATATATCTACAATTATGTCAAACATGTACATGCGAAGTTGATGTCAGCCGAAAATGTCCAGCACCAATTATAGTTTGAATTTGACCGTTAATATTTAAACATGAGAAATGGAAATGGAAAACACTTTTCTGATCGTAAGCCGAATTTGATGTAACTATTTTATCTTTAAAAAACAACCATTTTAAAAATCGGTTTATGAAAAATAAAGTTATGATTTTTTAAAACTTTTAATTTTTGGAAAAAGTCGAAAATACGATTAGTAACTGTAACTCAAAAATTCGAGCTGATGGAGAAAATAGAAATTAGATTTAAAATCAGCGACCTCAAATTAATTAAAAATTTGTATACAGTTCCAGTTAACAAAAAAAAATTCCATTTTGTTACCTTGTAGCTCTCAAGCGGAGTGTATAAAAGATATTAATATGAACTGTTTTCGCAACACTAAGTATGATGTAACGAGCAATTCTGAACCATTAATAAATTCTAAGGAATAACTTATCCACAAAAACTCGTGGACGTTTCAAAAAATACAAAATACAATGATTTCAATTTAGAACCTAGACGTGACGTCAGTGATCTTCATTCATATTGCTTAGTTTACAAAGTTGTTCGGATAATTTTTTATTCTCTTCGTAAATATTACATACTTACTTTCATAACACTCAAGCAGAGACTGACTGCGATCGTCTCCTTGTAAAAAAACAAACGATTAACCGGCCCACTTACTTACTTACTTAAGTGGCCCATTACAACTTACAAACATGGTTCAGAAGTTTGATGCCTGAAGTACTAAAGAATTCCACACGCTTAGGTCTTGTGCGTGTGTTCTCCAGTTAGTCCTACGGGATGGTGGCACGTCGCCTACCACTTGGACCTTCTAACGGAGTTTGGGTCTCCCTGCTCTGCTCCGTCCTTCAGGTTCGCCTTCAAACACCTTTCTCGCTGGAGTATTTACATCCATCCTGGCAACATGACCCAGCCATCGTAGTCGTTGCATTCTGAGAATAGTGCTAGCCAATAGATGTTTCTACGGACTTCGGCAGCGTGCGAAGTCCTACGGGATGGTGGCACGTCGCCTATCACTTGGACCTTCTAACGGAGTTTGGGTCTCCCTGCTCTGCGCCGTCCTTCAGGTTCGCCTTCAAACACCTTTCTCGCTGGAGTATTTACATCCATCCTGGCAACATGACCCAGCCATCGTAGTCGTTGCATTCTGACTCTTTTAGCTACGTCGATGTCGTGGTAAAGCTCATACAGCTCATGGTTCATCCGATGGCGAAACTCGTCGTCGACACAGATAGGTCCATATATTTTTCGGAGTACTTTTCTCTCGAATACTCCCAGGTTTTGTATGTCCGTTGTCGTAAGCACCCACGATTCGGCAGCATACAAAAGAACGGGTAAGATTAGCACCTGGTTAAGCTGTTTCTTAGTATTCCGAGATAAGGTGGTGTTACTAAAGTGCTGCCGAAGTCCGTAGAAACATCTATTGGCTAGCACTATTCTCCGTTTAATTTCTTGACTGACATTATTTTTCTTATTGACGGAAGATCCGAGGTAGGTAAATTCGTCGACTACCTCAAAACAATAATTGTCAACGTTCACGGTGCGTCCCCATCGAGAGGACTCTTTGTTCGTCGAAATCATTATTTTTGTTTTGTCCTCGTTGACCGCTAAACCAATTTTTGCTGACTCCTTTTCTAGTTATGAGAAAACTGCAGTAACATCCCGCAGATTTCGGCCAATGATGTCTATATCATCGGCATAGGCTAGTGGCATGTGGCTCTTGTGGAATATGGTGCCAGATATGTTGACAATTCAGCAGGGAGACCATCGGCTCCAGCAGCTTTGTTGTTTTTAAGGCGGGAGATTGCCACACGTATCTCGGATTAGAGCGGTGTCTTCTGGAGTGGTATCCGCATCCAATAAATTTTTAAAATGATCTCTCCATATCCTCAGTACGTTATCCGGGTCCGTCACTAGCTGACCATCGCTGTCCTTGCCTTTCCCTCTACTTCGGAGCAACTCTGTGCACTCATCCTGCCTCTTCTTCAGCTCCTTCTTTTTCCGTCTAAAAAGACGACTTGCCTCTCGTCTCTTCTCCCTATGCCGTTTACGAACAGCTCGCGTTGCCATTGGCTGCAGTTTCGCTTAAAAGTGCGACCCACTATCTTTCGAGTGGACGTTCACCTGGCATTACGTTCGTGTAGTTCTTGATATAGCACTAGCAGGACTGTCTATTGCAATTAATGTTTTTGATTTCCCGACATATATCGTTTCCCGGGATCCCGGAAAATCCGGGTCCAAAATAAAATATAAATAAAAAGTGCCTTTATCTATTAAAAATAAATTGTTTTAATTTTAATATAAACAAACAAATATGAAATGAAACATAAAAATAATTCTAAAAATCGCGTGTTATGGTTTATCCGAAAATTTGTTAATACTTAGACAAGCTATCATCGTGAAACCTGTACATGAGCAATCTACTTATAGACTTGAAGTGTTGCACGAAGGGATGTTTTGAAATTAGTACTTTTAGGGAGAAAACATGTTAAACAAGTGGGAAAACTGGTGACATTATCCAGGCCAAACGGCAAAAGTTATTATCGTCGAAATGTAGGGCTGCTAGTAGGTTTTTTTTTAAATTCGTACTAAAAAGGGTAAAAAGGACAAAAATTAGATAATAAAATTAGAGAAATTCGTCCTAGGGGAAAAAAGGACCCAATTTAAACGACGAAAGCTATAACCGCACAAATCCATATCCGAAGGCATTTTTCAAAATTCTTTCTTAATTGTTAAAAATGCCCTTAAAGAGGTAAAACTTATACCATCACCAAGACTAACGGCTTAAGGTAGCATCGCAAAAATCTATATGGGAATGCTTTTTATAGAATTAGAGATCAGCATGAGGTGATTTTTCAAAGTTATTACCCCCTAAAGAAAAACCTAACCAAACCAAGACCAAATAAATGGCTTATAGTAGAATAGCAAATATAGGGCGGAGTATTTATTTTAGTGAGTAGTTGTGCACTGTGAATTTATATCAAATTAGTACCATCACCCGGGCCAAATGCCTAAAGTTAGAAATGCGGATATTGTGGCAAATGTTTATTTTATGGAGCAATTGCGCGATATGAAAGAATTTCGAACTTTTAGAAGTACAAACCCGAAAATGCGAGAAACTGTTACCATTACCCAGACCAAACGGCTAAAGGTGAAATCGCGACAATTAGTTGTAACACTTATTTTATAGGTTAGTTGTACAATATGAAGGAATTTTTTGAGATTCGTACTCCTTGGAATAAAGCGGGGAAAAGTGTTATCATCGCTCAGACCAAACACGTAAAGGTACAATCACCTAGTACACCAACAAGGAAAGTTATATGTCAGTCAATTGGCTTAAGAATATTGTTTAGAATATATGCCTATCAATATATAAGTACTCATCAACTCATGGACATGGTAATGCATATAAAACACACAAAAAAACCCAAAAAAAAAACTTAAAACTACTTCAATTAACTAATCAAACAAATGACTAATCTTTATGCTTTTTTTATTCTTTTCAGGCATCAAATTCTGGCCGGATGGCCTATTATATAATGGGCTTGGGGACTGTTTTCACTACTACGAACGGATGGTTGTTGACCTTCAATCAATTTTTGATATTTTCGGTCACGACCAGTGGAGGGGCGATAAGCTAATTTTTCACGGTTACCTGAGTGTTCGGTGAGTTATTTAATGGTTTTATAGAGAGCCTGAATATAATAGTTTGCTTCTTTCCTTTTTCTTGGCTTTGGCGCGGTTGATGCTGGATTTTATGTTGAGCTGGAAACTACTTTTAATTAGTGTTATTTACCTTACTAATAAATAATACACTTTAATAAATAAAGTTTATGGCCAGCACCAGTGTTGCCGTTTTGGTAGAATTCTACCAAATTTGGTCGGACGAATTTCGATTTTTTAATTTTGGTCGGATGGTAGGCCCAAACTGATTATGGTAGATTTTTGAATAAAAATTTTTAATATATATTTTTATTATAATTTACCATGTGTTGCACATAATTTTTTTTATAAATATTCACAGTTTACAAAATCTCAAAATCAATCAGAAAGTTCCCGTTTGCCGTATTTATATGCGAGTATTAAAACAAATTTTCTTTTAATACTAAGCAATTTTGTAAAAAGAGAATATATAAACAATAATGCTAAAATTGATTATAAAAATAAAGCAAATTTAATTGATATTTCAAAAATTTTCATTGGTTCAAAAGCGGACATTTTTTTTAAAAGCGAACATAACTGATTCTGAAATATATGAACTTAAGTCTAACGTTTAAAATTTCTATGTTGAGTTTTTGGATCAATTAAAACATCGACTTGATTTTAAGCGCGAAGACATTAAACTTTTAAATATAATAACGCCCCCAAGAGTAATTTCTTCGGAAAACTTAGATATATTGCCTCATATTTTAGAGTTTTCTAGTCTTGTTGAATGTGATCCAGATTTAATAGTGCCAGAGTGGAATTTATTGCGCCTCAGCGAGACATCTCTTTCTCCTTATTTAAGTATAGACATGTTTTGGAAAAATGTATCTGCTATAAAAAATGGTTTGAATGAACATTGTTTTGAAAATTTAGTTAAATTTGTCTTTAATTTACTTTCACTACCACATAGTTCAGACGCTGCTGAACGAAAGTTTTCGTCTCTATCTCTTATAAAATCTAAATTAAGAAACAAACTTGAAATTAATACCATTAACAGTATCATGCTTTGTAAAGAATTAATCACGAACAAAGGTCCGCATACTGTATGGTCAGCTAAAAAAGACTTAAAAACCCCGAATTAACTGTAGTGAACTGAAAATATTTTTAAAATGATCTCGGATTTATTGACTAATATGATCTCCAAAATCTCTGTATATATAAGAGATTTTTTTTTGTTTATATAGTTTTGTATATATTTTTATTAAAAGAATTAAAATAATAGACTGAATTTATATTAATTTTTGTTTAATTAATAAAGGTTTTCTATAAATTAAATATTGTGGCAACACTGGCCAGCACATTTGGTGACTGTTAAACAAAAACCAGTACAGAAATTTCAGTCAGGTAAACTGACTGATAAATACCATCACCCTATATAAGATATTGCTTAAGTCCTGAGTTATTAATATTAATAGATTTTTAATTAAACTTAAATTCTTATGTCTTGTTTTTTGTCTGATTGTGGGGCAAACCCGAAAAAAATTTAACTATTTTTATTATTGTCTGTCTTTTTTCGAAAATCAACTCTCAGTGAACGCTAACCTTGGCAAAATTTGCCTCCTATTACAAGATAAATTAACTAAATTTGATTATCCCCCAGGTGGCGGTTTAGAAGTTATGGGAGAAATATTAAATTTAGAAAAATAGTTAATTTGGTATGGGAGGTGCATATTCACTCCCGACTCAAATTTTCCTAGCAGCACAACTTACGCAAAATTTGACTGAATTCAGTGTACTTACAAAAATGACCCCAAGTATCTTAAGACCAAATTCGTTTCAGGACTTTTTAAGGCGATTGAGCTATGTCCGTCTGTCTGGCTGGCTATAGTTTTACATATTTTGGAAAATTAATATTTCTCCCATAACTTCCAAACAAACATTTTAGGGGTAATAAAAATTAGTCAGCTAATTTATATTGTGATAGGAGGCGAAACCTCAGAAAACCTAACTATTTGACACACCCCTTCTGGTACCTCCCATTCAAAGGACCGAACTCACCCCATACATATCTTTTTTTTGTAAGTACAACGATTTCAGTCAAATTTTGAGTCAGGAATGAATAAGGACTGTATCGGTTCACCACTTTTGGTACCCCCTATCAAAATTAAATTTTTTTGAAAAATTAATATTTCTCACATAAATTCCAAACCGGCATCTATACCTCCTACTCAAATAAGTAAAGTTTTGGACGATTTTGCACCACAAGCAGGGGAAAAATTGTACATAGGTAATTTTATTTTAATTTAAAATCTGTTAATTTCAATAACTCAAGACTTTAACAATATCTTATATTGGGTGATGGTATTTATCAGTCAGTTTACCAAACTGAAATTTCTGTACTGGCTTTCGTATCAAATGATAATACCCTCATCCCTAAGGGTGATGGTATAATTATTAAATTATTTAATTTCTTTAACTATCTTTAAATATTTTTTTGTTTTCACTACACCAGGACACTGTTTCAATCACCGTCTCAAATTTTAGCTGACTGTGGCCGTTTTGTCTCTACTCTCCTTATTTATACTCCTACAGTTGGCTTCATATTCGCGAATTTCCCCTCTTTTCAATCCCATTCCTCCATTTTGCTTACAAAAATGTACAGCATTAAAAAGCGCGATTTTGGATTGTCAAAACGCATTTTGCGCTCACTGTACTAATGAATGAAATCTCCACTTCATAAAATACAACCCTGATGTGTCGATAACCCGCTACTATCTTACTACAATTACATTGGTTAATCATCATTAACTCTCCACACATTGTAAAACCCACTTTGCCACGAGCAATTAAAAACATAGGAAATACAGAAGTTTGAAATAATTTTATTAAAAAATCAAAGAAAATAAAAAAACGAAGGATTTAACTAAATTCATTGTGTGTGCCTCCATTCATTCCCCTGCATCTGTGAGAATTTGGACAACAATTTGACCACCGCGTCTTCCATGTGGTATTGGTGTGGGTCCAAGTTTAATTGGGATGGCTGTTCAATTTTCATTCCGCCGTTCCCACCTAGAAGTAGCTCCTAGCCACCTGCCACATTTCCACCCATTATTTGTGGCAATGTGAGTCCAACACAAAACATGTGGCCACCAGGTGCCAGGATTTATACCTACACATTCGCATGTGTGTGTGTGCCAGCATCTGGGCGAATCATGCCAACTTCGGCCAACCATTCAATTGCCGGCTAACAACCTCCTATATCGCCGGCACTATTTTCTATTCTCGCCTAGCATGCTAAGGCAATTGCTCCGCCGCAACAAAATCGAATTTTTTTTGGGATTAAAAATTTTACTGTTTAGAAATAAACCTTTAATGAACTTAACTAACAGTGCAATTAGTACAATACCATCAATATGTACGTAATAATTTAAAATAAAATTTAAATTTTTTTTTTGCAAAAAATAAATTTTTACAAAATTTTACGATTAACTCAGATTTATGTCCAAAAAAAATGAAGCGATTTAGAAACTATTTAATATTTGCGAAACAAGTGCCACAGTTTCTCCGTAAACAAAAAAAGTGATTTTCATTAAAGATTTTAGTACATGTGATATTTAGTACGAAGAACCTTATAAGAAGTTTTATTGGCTCAACCAAATCTTATCTCATACTTAGCCATAACATTAAGCTACATAATTCTACTATCACAGTGTGCATTAGGGATATAACCGTGTAGGACATGAAATAGTATTATAATATATGGTGTCACTTTTTCTCTCGTGAAAACGTTTCCACACCAATTCCCATTCCGTCCTGAAACTTGTTTAACTGAATCAACCTAAAAACCGGTTTTTTATTATCACCACATTATAAATAGAGTGGGATTTTGCACTCAAAGAAAAGTGGATAAAAGGTATCTGCACCCAAGAAATTGTTTTGGCATGACGACTCAATAATCAGTGTTTTTATGAGTCGGTAACATTGACAAGTTTTTTTTTCGAGCCGGCTATAATGTTCAAGAATAAAAAAATAAATCTCAAATAAATGCATGTTTTTTTAACTTAAACCAAATAACTTACCATTAAATCTGACTGGTAATATATCCTGTAAGCATTATAAAAATTGTGCAACGCAATTACATATGTTCCTAAATATTAAATAAATTTATTCGATATGTTCTTTTGCGCATGATCTCCTTGTGGAATTTGTGATTTACATATTTCTGTTAAAAGCTAAACTGTTTAGAAATACTACACTCAGAAAAAAGTCCGTACTAAATTTGAGTACAAAACATACTAGATTTGAGTTTGCAAAATTTACTCAAAACTAGTAAATTTGTACTTAAAATAAATAAATTATACTCAATTCGAATATGTTGTACTGGATTTGAGTATGCGTTGAAAAAGTGCATACTTCATATAAGTACGAAATTTTACTCAAATTGTATTCTTCAATATGAGTAAAATTTTACTCGCCTTAAGGAAAATATTATTCGTTTGAAGTATGCCATGTAAATATTTAAGTTTGCAAAGTGTTGAAAACAAAATTGTATGGAAGAATGTAAGTTTAGTTCGCATTGTACTTCAATTTACTCCAGATATTAAAATTAAGTTCAAAGAAGTTGTAGAACAGAGTACACATGTATGATCGTTTCAAGTATAGATGTAGTAATTTTGAGTTACGGTGTACTAAAATAAAGGAAGATTATCTTCAGGAATATCGTACTTAAATTGAGTACGATTTTCTCAATTTTAGGTTGCAAATAATAAGATATAGGATATTGTAGACTTAAAATGGACAAGCAAACTACGTAAAAATAATACATTTGTAACAGAAATTTTTATTCAAAATAAACTAGAATTTGGGGACGAAAAACTTAATTGTAGTATGCTCAACTTATATTCAAAGAGAATATTACCCAATGGTAGTTCGAAAAATAATCAAATATAGTAAGCATGCGTACTCAAATTAGGTAAACATTTACTTAAAAATAAGACATTAAACTAAACTTGAGATCATTTTGAATAAACAATTGTAACAAAATACTTATTTGAAGTAAAAAAGTCTTTAGCTATGTGCCAAATTTGTTGTCAAAAAGGGTATTCAAGTTGAGGGATATAGTTGTAAATATGAGAAGCATCAAACTAAAGTTGAATACATTTGTAATTAATTTACGTTCACTGTGTACTCAAATTAAGTTCATTCCCAGAAATACAGCTCTGTGTTCTCATAAGTACACACAAAATGTGCGTGAAAGAGATAAACTCTATGAAACCATAATGTGCAGCATTCAACAACTGTGAAACAAAACTAGTACAGAAATTTCAGTCAGTTAAACTGACTGATAAATACCATCACCCAATATAATATATTGTTTAAGTCTTGAGTTATTGAAAATAATCGATTTGTAATTAAAACCAGTTAGAAAGTTTCAGTCGGGCAACCCGACTTACATTTACCCTTACCCTCAGTAAAACAAATAATTTTCTATTTTATTGATATTATTACTCGATTTCGAAATTGGGCGGAGGAGTGGTACATTTATATGGGAGGTACGTGAAGGCGTGTGTTTGGGCTCCAGATTTATTCTCCATAACTTTATCCTGTTATGGCTTTACTAAATACAGAATTTGCGCACGATTGCGTTGGGTGTACTGATATTATTACTTCATCCCAAAAGTGGGCGGAAAGGTACATTTGTATGGGAGGTACCATAAGGGGCGTGTCTAGACTTCCAATTTTTTCTCCAAAACTTTGTCCTGTTATAATATAACAAAATACAGAATTTGGGCACGATCGTGTCGAGTGTATTGATATTATTACTCTATTTCTAAAGTGGGCGGAGTGGTACATTTGTATGGGAGGTACCAGAAGGGGCGTGTCTAGACTTCCAGATTTTTTCTCCAAAACTTTATCCTGCTTAAACTTTACCAAATACAGAATTTGGGCACGATCGCGTTAGGTCTTTTAATAATATTAATCGATTTCTAAAGTGGGCGGTACCAGATGTGTATGGGAGGTACCAGATGGGGCGTGAATAGACTTCCAATTTTTTTCTCTAAAACTTTATCTTGTTATAGCTTTACTCAAAATAGAATTTGGGTACGATCACGTTTAATATATTGATATTATTTCTCCATCTCTATAGTGGGCGGAAAGGTAGATTTGTATGGGAGGCACCAGAAGGGGCGTGGCTAGGCTTTCAAAATTTTTTCCAAAACTTTATCCTGTTATAGCTTTACTAAATACAGAATTTGGGGACGATTCCGTAGGGTGTATTGATATTATTACTCGATTTCTAAAGTGGGCGGAATGATGTATTTGTATGGGAGGTACCAGAAGGGGCGGGGTCATGTAGCCCATTTGCAATACCGTAAGTAGTTTTGAGAAAATAATAACTCGTGCAAAATTTCGAAACATTTGGTTGCGTCTTTCGAAAGTTATCGTGCGAACTAGCCGGACAGCCACCCGACAGACAGACAGACAGACGGACATGGCTCAAACGACTTAAAAAGTCATGAATCGAATTTGGTTCAAAGAAACCTAGGGTCTAAAGTGACTCCTTCTATGTGTTACACTTTTGGGTCGTATCAACCCTGCAAACATTTTGGAAGAGTTTGGAAGATTAATATGAAATTAATTTATCTGCGCGATTTGTTTGAAACTCTTCTCGACAATCATTTGACGGTTGTTTGTCAGCGCGATTATGCGCGATTCGGAAGTAAAACTTCTCGGCAATTGTTAGAGGTTTACTTGCCAGTCGATCCCGCACTCGAATTATTTGTAACCCTTTAAAGCAATTGTTTGCTTGTTAATCGTCTGTAAGATGGATAGATTATCATAACACTTCTCTCCAAGAACCACAGAGAGGCTAACTGAGAGAAATGTTTATCTAATCATCCTCTACGCAATGAGTGGAAGATCGTGAGAGATTAACCTCAGCCAACTCATAACGGTAAAAAAAATTCTTGTTTCTTTTTGTTGAAACAGCGAAAATTATCATTTAAAGTCAAAAAGTGAAAGTGAGTGGATCATTTGTAAAGAAAATTAAAATAAAAGGTGTAATATTTTTTTTTATTATTTTTTCCAGAAACGAATGATTATAAGATATGGTGGACATGATATACCAAGCTTCGTTAGATCTGCCATTAAGGGGATCATAACCGACGAATTTTAATTGCATTTTTGGGAATTTTCTTCACGATTCGTTTGGGGATCTTCTTTACGATTCATTTGGAAATCTTCTTCACGATTCATGGGGAACTCTTCTATGGTTTTCCCATATAAGACATCTTCGCAATTCGTTTCCAAATCTTCTTCGCAACTTGCTTGCCACTCTTCCACGCAATTCTCGAGCAATTCGCGAGCGGCGAATCGTCTTGAGACACAACTACTCACACCTTGGGATTCGCGGACGAATCGCAGATAATAATCGCCGCGATTAAGTTCATCTTCCAAATGATTCGCAGATAATTCTTCCGCAATCAAAAATGTTTGCAGGGAAATGATATACCTTCATCCCTACGGGTGATGGTATAAAGAGACAAACATTCGACAGCGATCGAACTATGTGATTTGTGTGTATAAGTGTTTGTGCGCATACAAGCTGGTATTTGTTGCGTTTAGAACAGTTTTGTTGAAGAGGTTTAGGAGTAAAGTGTTTATTTGGAGTGTTATGTTACTGTAAAATAAATTAAATAGTGAAAAAGTGTTTTTCGGAGACTTTGTAAAAGGTAAGTGATAATAAGAACCTAATTATCAATTTTAGATGTGAATAATTTAAGAAGATTGTTGGCGAAAAAGTCTTTGCGGTGGTGTTCTCAACCGTGGTGTTTTCAATAGGAAAAAATAGGTAAGTACAATTGTGTATTCGTTCATTGGTGTTGTGTGTGTGACCGGCGAAAATAACAAGCAATTTGAATTTCATTAGAAGCTCCAATTGCAAATTCAATAATATGTAATGAGTTCAAATTTACAATTAATGCTTCTAAAGAAATTCAAATTGTATGGCGCTTGTTTTTAAAGAATTACGCGTATGTAGTGTGTGTGTGTGAAAAAATTTATGTTACAAATTGTATAGTAAAATCCAAATTGACTTACAATTAGTAATTGGAATTTAGTGTGGAAAAATGAATTCAAATTCATTATTGTCATTTGAATTCGAATTTGTTTTTAAATATAAAAGTTCCTTTAATTTGGAATTCTTTCCACAAGTGTCAATTGCAAATTTGAATAAATTTCTGAATACCAAACTCCAATTTCTAATACTAATAATAATTTAAAAAAAATATATAAACTAAAAGTGTAGAACAGTTTATAATTTGTTATTGAATATTGAATTTAAATTTGTAATTTGCATTTGGTATTCAAAAATTAATTAATTAATTAAATGAATTCCAAATTGTAATGGAATTTAAATGGGTATTGGAGTGCAAATTTCAAATTAAAATTTAGAGGTGTCATTTAAATTAAGATTTTAAATTTTAGAATTATGTAATTCCAATTTGTAATCGGAATTTAAATAAAAATATGCAATTTCTAATTATAATTTGAAATATGCAGTATCTGAGTTAAAATTAAAAAATAAATTTAAATATAAAATTAATGGCCTGTTTTTGTAACTAATTTTTCAACCATTCGTACGCCAAATGGCGAACGATTGACATTTTTGGTTTTTTTACTCTTTATTTTGAGTGAAACAAAAAAGAGCTTTTATTGATGGAAATTTTTGGTTCGACAAACTGAAACACGGACGAAACAAAACGTCATATTAGACGATCAAAAATTAGCAATCGTTGAGGTGTAACATTGTACAGAAAATGAAATGTTGTTATTAAAATTAAGTATTTTTACAAAAGAATGTTCTTTCTAACAGCTTAGAACATTTTAAACACTTATATATTGATATTAGGAAATGGTGGATTTAAAAAAACGAAAACTTTTTTTTTGGATGTTTAGTGGAATCGAACATCTGTATTGTTATATTGTAACTTAAATCATTATAGATTTTCATTAATACACCTATTAATTATTGCGGCTTTACACCTTTTAGTTGTTGTTTGCTTGTTTTGTTTGTGTGTCCGCAGTCAGCTGTATTCACTAAAGACAGGGTTGCCCCCATCTTGCAAAAACTTGGTATTTTTCAATAGCAAAAGCTTTTGAAAATACCAAAACAACACATCGGCAACAATGGACTTTGAAAGAAGGACAATGAGTGAAATGAGCTTTTACTCCCAAGCGAAAAGAGAAAGAAAACACAAATAAAAACTCGATCGTCTGGGTAGCAATCGTTCGTCTGCCGACACAAAAAAGTTCGCTGAACAGGCTATAAGTTTTGAAAATTAAAATTGCAGAATGAATGACAATTCGAAATCAGAATATAAAATTTGAAATAAAATACTTATTCTGAAATATATTGCTATTATGATTTCATTCATTCTTATAGCCTGTTCAGCAAACTTTTTCGTGTAGGCAGACGAACGATTGCTACCCAGACGATCGAGTTTTTATTTGTGTGTTTCTTTCTCTTTTCGCTCGGGAGTAAAAGCTCATTTCACTCATTGTCCTTCTTTCAAAGTCCATTGTTGCCGATGTGTTGTTTTGGTCTTTTCAAAAGCTTTTGCTATTGTAAAATACCAAGTTTTTGCAAGATGGGGGCAACCCTGTCGTAAGTGAATACAGCTGACTGCGGACACACAAACAAAACAACCAAACAACAACTCAAAGGTGTAAAGCCGCGTTGTTTAAAAGTTGTATTAATGTAAGTCTATAATGATTTACGTAACAATAACTCAATACGGAAAACAGTAACATACATCGATTCCACTAAACATCCCAAAAAACCAGTTATCGTTTTTTTTTAAATCTTCCATTTCCAAATTTCAATGTATATAAGTGTTTAAAATGTTCTAAATTGTAAGAAAGAACATTATTTTGTAAAAATACTCAATTTTAATAACAATATTTAATTTTCTGTGCCATGTTACACCACAACGATTGCTAATTTTTGATCGTCTAATATGACGTTTTGTTTCGCCCGTGTTTCAGTTTGTCGAACCAAAAATTTCCATCAATAAAAGCTCTTTTTTGTTTCACTCAAAATAAAGAGTAAAAAAACCAAAAATGTTAATCGTTCGCCATTTGACGTACGAATGGTTGAAAAATAAGTTACAAAAACAGGCCATTAATACAATTACAGAATTCAATTTTAGAGGCAATTAAAAATTTAAATTAATTTTTGAATATCAAATTACAAATTCTAATTTTACTTGAAGGTTATTGCTGAATTTCAAATTTAAACTACAACTAATTTGAGAATTCACTTTTGATTATTTATTTCCGTTTACTTATACTTATATACTATAATTACAAATTTGAATCTATTCTTGAATTTCAAGAGTGCAATTTGAATATTTAAATTCATTTCGATATAACAAATTCTAATCCAATTACTAATCACAAATCTGAATTTATTCTTTCTAAATTCAATTACAAATCAAATTCCAAATAAACAATTTGTTAAACTGAATAGATTTTATTTTCGTTTTCTAAACATTTCAAACCCCCTTGGACTATTAAAACTTGATTTATCTTCGTTAATTCATATATTGTAATGTTAGACAGATATTTATTATTGGCATGATCTAGATAATTTTTATTCTTGGCTTTCGCGTAATAATACTGCAAATTATTTTAATAGTTCAGTTTGCTGTCAGATAGTTAGACTTCTAGCGTGTGGCGGGGAGGCTCGTCTGTGTCACGGCTACATATGATTTGAGACCTCCTCTATTATGCTTGAAGCAGTTTACTCATGTAAACAAATAACCGTTTGCAATATAGCCGACAATGATGAGACTTTGACGCAGTTTATTATGCCGCGGGGAAACCTAAAGAGCAGGTTCTAATTGTTTAGATCAATACCTTTATTATATATCAAGTCAAATATTAAATCTATGTAACCATACGTAAAATAGTTCATGTGAACATTTTGTAGACAACTTGCTTCTAAATTTTCTTTTGACTTAAAAATTTGTATTTTAAAGTCAACTTTGCCGTTCGCCAAATTTGATTTAGAGAAAAACACAATTCAATAATTGAGTTAAAGATTTTCATTTGAATAAAAACCTCCACGCGGCATATTATTTTATATTTGCTAATGGAATTTATAATAATAATAATATAATATAATATTCGAATATATAATTAATATTATAAACCCCAATCCTTCCTCAACTTTCTGAGCATGTTGGCCAAACATTAACTATAATTCCTTTACCTTAAATTTGAAGGCAGCGAAGTCGTTTTTTGCAGCGATGACGTACAATTTGCTGACATTTGTATATCTGCAGTTGGAAGTGGTATGTATTAGTTATGTAAAATAATTGTATTTTAAAATGAATAACTACTTGTACGCATGCGTGTTGTAGCATCAGACATGACCACGGCATTTCTGCAATATCAGTCAATTGCAAAAACAATTTATTAATAATAATAAAGTAAAAGTTTTTTATTGTTACAGCAATTTCTTTCTTTTAAATTATTTATAAGCTTATATAACGTAATTATTAAAAACAAAATTAAAGCTAGTTGGGGGAAATGCAAATATTACATTAACCATGATTAAACTTAATTTTAGTACAATAAATCCAATTTTCCGTCCGTTTGGTTGTACATTTAACACTTTCAGCCCCAATGTTGCCTGAGAGCAACTTCACGTGTTTGTATTTAAACCACAAAGACCACGATTGCATTATCTTCTAAATTTTTGCAGGCATCACTGGGTTTATGTGTAAAGAAGAGAGTGTAAAACAAATAATACAAATTTACCGTTACCATTTGATTTGATTCTATTTTTTGTGCAGAGCGATCAGCATAATTTAGTTATTCAAAATGAAGTGTTAAAAAGAAGTGTTTTGTTCTAAATCATAATTAAATAAATTCCAATAGTGATTACTAGTTTTTTTATTATAAAAACATAAAATAATAAAAATATCAAACTTTTCATACATCAAATATCTTAGTTGTCCATTTTTTGTATACCAAAATGGGCCAAAGTTGCCTACAAGTAACTTTCTCTAGCTCCAAAACGGGGGGTCGAAATGTCTTCAAATTTTGTATGAACACTTCTGAGACAGATATATGAAGATAAAAACCAAAAACAAAATTTTCGATACACAGACAAAAATGTGGGGTTCAAAGGGTTAAGTATATTCTCGTTAATTTCAAGAAAGCATACTTGTTTTAATTCTTTTTGACTTCAATTAAGGGTAAAAAGCATACAAGCAAGTCTGGACGAACTTAAATATAGTACATATATATTCCACAATAGGATAGATGAACTTGAGCCAAGTTGACACTAAACTCAAATATAGTACATTCAGTCTTATAGTGTAAGACATTTATGTTCATATTGGCTACAAGTTAACTCAATTTGAGTACAATCTGACTCAATTTCAGATCTGATTAGTTGTACATTTAAGTAAATTCTCGCTAATTCTAGGAGAGCATACTTGTTTTTACTTCGTTTGTGATTTCAAATAAGTTCAACTATACTAAATTTCAATACGCATTAACATGTCTCGTACTTAAATGTAGTTTAATTTGCATTATTACGGAGAAAATGCGGTCTTCAATTTAGAAAATTTGCTTTGTAGTAAGTCACATTTTTCTTTTTTTGAATACGATGCAAACTTCCATGATTGCCGCGTGTACTTATTTCAAGTCAATTTGTGGTTGACTTTAGGCAATTTCCTGAATATCGGTAGTAAAATGTAAGAAGTGCATACTCAGTGAAACATCATTTCTCCTTATTTTAGAAATTTGGCACTCAAATCGTATCAAAAAAAAAACACCGAATGAGTAAGTGCATACTTGATTATTGACACATAATACTTGCTTATAGTATATGTCGACTAAGATTCAGTAACTTTTACTTGTCTTTATTCCAAATGTATTTGAATGTAGTAACAACTTTACTGAAATCAAGTATGAAATGAATTCAATCTGAGTAACCGTAATACTTGACTCCGAATTGATGGCCACTCTTACTCAATTTTAGTAAATATTTCCTTAAACTTAGTACATGTTTCTCCTAGTGCATACTTATTTGTAATACCAACTTACTACTTTTGATTCAAAATGTGTTCAAAAATAAGTCGTGTTGTACTCAAAACAAAGAAATGTATACTATATTTTAGTTCGCATTTTGCACTTATATTAAAGAAATTTGCAAACTCAATTTGAGTACTGTGTTACTTGGCGCCATATGAAGACTCATTTTACTCAATTCTAGTTCAATTTTACTTCAATTTAGTTCACTTTTTTCTGAGTGTACATACTTTAAAAAACATTATCAAAGTTTCAGTTGCAGTAATAAAAGGATGAGACATATTATTAATTTAAAAAAATATAATAATTTGATAGCTGTCAATCAATCGAAGAACTCCTAAATAAAACACATATTATTATTCACGTGTAGGTGTTATCCCCGTGAAAACCACTAATTACGATTTAATAGAAAATAAAATATAAACAACAAGTTCCTCTACTGCAAAAATATATGTTTGTGTTTTTTTTTTACTAGAGTCTAGAGTGATATTAGACTTCGTCATCTGCATACAATACAAGTAAAAGAAAATCAAACAAACATGCAACAGAAATACACCCGAACCACTGATAACATGATTTTTATTTTGTTGCTGTGTTGCCAGATACAATATTTCACACTCTGAACATGAATGCATTTTCAATTTTGACGCCAATGGTGACGACACAATCCCACACAAACAGTCAGTGAGAATGACGTAGCCAGCCATAGAAATACAATCTGCTGAAGGCAACAAGCAACATATATCATCCATATAAATTGCTACTCCGTCACATATAGATACACATCTTTATGTGTATATGTATATTGCAAGTACATATGTACAAGTATACATACAATATACACACCCATTGAAGGAAATTACAAGGCCTTCGCTAACGAGACGCTTCTCTACATTTTTTATAAAAATTCAAGGTAGATGGCACGTTAATATACTTGGGAGTGTTAAAGTTCCGTTGTACTGTAGGCAAAAGGGTACCGCGATATTTTAATATATAAAATATTCGTGTCACGGTGTTTATAATATCAATGCTCCGAAACAGCTCGACCGATTTTTATGAAATTTTGCATATAACGGGTCCGCCATCTAACGTTTTTTTTTTCAACTAGTGCTTATTTCGTGAATGGTAACACTTAGCTCATGTCTGATTAGACAGATAATTAGTTTTATCCTTCCGCTGAACGAATATGGTTGTGTATACGCTTGAACAACGTATCATCGATCGACTTACAGAAGATGACGATTTTGCCAAAAAAAAATCATTTTTTCAGATGAAGCTCATTTTGATCTTGGCGGGTATGTCAACAAGCAAAATTGTCGCATTTGGGGCACAGAAAACCCGCACGCATTCATTGAAAAGCCGATGCACCCAAAACGAGTCACTGTTTGGTGTGGATTTTGGTCCAGAGGCATAATTGGGCCATTTTTCTTCGAAAATGAGCGATCGTTATCGGGCCATGTTGAACGAATTTTTGTTCACACAAATTGAAGAGGAGGATATTGGCAACATTTGGTTTCAACAGGACGGCGCTACGTGCCACACAGCCGAAGCTACACTCGATGTTTTGCGTTTTTTTTAATAGCATTTAAAAAAACAAGTTATTTGGCGGACCCTTTATATTTGGTATATATGACAATAGGTTTTTAGGTATTTTCATGCCGCTAAGTGGCGCTAGGCGGATTTATATAAAAAAAAATTTAAGTTGAACCAATCTAACTTATATTAAGAATGAATGTTTGTTTGATCACAAAAAAATTTGCATGTAGAAAAAGACAGCGTAGGTGGATTTATATCGAAAATTATATTTATATCGTATATTTGTTTGACCAGGAGAACAACTTTTTTGTATACATGGAGTGGTGGCAGCTGGCACTGAAGTGGACTTCTTTCGAATATTTCTATTGATGGTCCGATATTACAAACTCAAAATGTGTGCATTTTTGGACATGGTAAAATTTTGCATGTATATTTGGGTCCAGTAGCTGGTGGTTATGATATCGATAGCTTCCCATAAAAATGTATTAAGCGACACTTTTTTCGAAAATGACTTTTTGATGTGGAACTATACTAGAAGTTAAGCGCCCCATTTTGGCCTGGGTTTCGATGCCCTATCATGGATGCAAAGGAAACTAGAGAGAAAATAAAATTGTATCAACCGTCAAGTTTTCTCACTGGAATAATGTTGCACCCTGAAATTTTATCTGAGTAAACTTTTGATTTTGCAATGATATCAAGTTTTGTATTGTGAAAATCGCTTTCCAAATACTATGTTCCTTTTAATCAGCCCTATTCTGCGTTTCGATTACGCACGGATTTTCTCCGTTTTGACAACTCTGGTATTCTGCGTTCCGTTCCGTTCCGCTTTTCTTTCGATTGTAGCTATTCTACATTACGAACGTAGTTACGTTTTTGTAAGTTGTAATTTAGCTGACGGAGTTTGCGTAAAAAAATACAAAATATAAAAAAGTATTTAGAAAAATTTAAGTATCAAATAGATAAATGTCTTTTATTTCTTTTTACTGATTTCTGATGTTTATTTCATTTATTACAGGTCAAAAACAACAACGCCCGCGCAATACGAAAAGCTGCTGGCTTTCATGGCCAAAAATACCGATATTGCTGGAGGCTTCCACTCCAGACCAAAGGAGGCTTTACAGGCATTTTAGGAAGAAGTGCGATGTGGCTACATGCAATAGGGCCACCAAGTAAAGATGAGAATGCATGGAAGAAGGTATGTATGACATTTTAGTTTGTATTTCATGTATAAAATACTTTTTTTTATTTAGGTTTGGACGGACTGGAAATGCTATATCAAGCGGAAGCTCTCCCACAACAGGCAGGAGAGAATGAGCACCGGAGGAGGCGAATGTCGTTTGCAGCGCATTACTCCCCTTCGTTTTTGCTTTGTTTGCAGTTAACTTAACAATTTTTACACAATTGCTTATATGTTTTGTTTCGTTATTTTCCGTTCCACTGACAAAACAGCTTATTGTGAATACACACTTGCTCCCTCATTTCCTTTCGATTCAGTTTTTTGCTGGAATACCAATTTACGATCCGTGCGTATATCTTAATTAAGCAGGTGAAACCAAAATGTTGTGAATTTAGTGAATTTTTTTGTTAAATCTAGGTTAAATGACATCAAAAATGTCTCGTTTATATAAGTTCTTCTTATTCTGTAATGAGAGCAACAACAAAAATCTATCTATCTAGCTTCGCGGGGATACCAAAATCAGCCATAGCATGTAATAGTTCCTGTCGTTTTGGACTGTCAAATGTAGCTTTGTAGTCTCCAGGATTTGTCGTAGTGTGAATATCTGGTCGGTCGTGAATTTACCAGGTCTAAAGCAACACTGATAAGGACCAATCAGGTTCGCTAAAAAGGGCTTTAGTCTTTCACATAAAACACTAGACAGGACCTTGTATGTGATGGGTAAAAGGATTATAAGTACTAAGGATTATATAGTAAGTACTATATTTTTTATAGTCAAGTACAAAGCGTCTGCTTCTGTAATGCTTTTTTTTATCCATAGAGCAATAAAATTCGCTGCATAACATCTATTTTCAATAAGTGAGCGCAAAGGCTGGGTTGATGTAATTTTACCACTTTGCACTACAGATATGAAAATAAGTACAAACGAAACTTTTATTTTCGTTTGTATTTTAGTCGTGAAAAAATAAAATTTGATACGCACATTAGGGCGGGGCGATTTGTATGGAAGGAAACAAATCTTAATGGGCGCTTCGCGTTTCTGATTCTTGGGATTGTACTGAGAAAAAAAGTCCACTAGACCATAGGTCTACGGTGAAAATCGAGCTTCCCCATTTTGACTTAAAGTTTTTCCTCAAACTTTATTTTTTTCGAAAATTTGCAAATTTTCTTGGGCTCATATTTCGTAAACTATTTGAAATTTTGACTTATTTTCAAAAGTAAGATTATAGCTATTGTGTCGGACTACAATTTCTCTGAACATATTACTTAGAAAAAACTTCGTTTTCATGGCCAAAAAGTCGAAAATGTAGAAAATTCACAACTTTTTGTCACTTTTTTTTTATATTTTGGCCTATAAAAGCCAAACCACAAAAATGTAGCCAAGACCATAGTTAAGAACTCTCTAGTACATCGCAAAAACATTGGAATTCTTCTTCAGGCAGTTTTGGCCTTGTGAAAGTGCATATTTTTCGTGAAAATATTGATAAATTACCATTTTCAGTTGTTCATAGCGCAAAATCATAAAAATCTTCTATTTCTTAAATAAAAAAATGTTTCTTATTGGCACTGCACAGTTAATACACGAAACAAATATTTCTAAAACTTACATTTGCGGCGGATATTTAAAAATGCGTATTTAATTTTATGTGTATTTGATGCTGTGATCGTTTACAATAAACTAACAAAAATGCGTCAAATGAACTGAAAACAATAGAATAATAAAAAATAAGAAATAAAATAAATAGAATAAAATAAAAGCAGTACAGAAATTTCAGTCAGGCAAACTGACTGATAAATACCATCACCCAATATAAAATATTGTTTTTGAGTTATTGAAATAAAATTACTTATGTATTATTTTTTGCCTGCTTGTAGAGCAGAACCGTAAGTCAACGTTTAGTGAACGCTTACCCATAATTTGTCTGAATTCAGCTTACATAAAAAATTATATGTATGTACAGGGGAAAATATCGGTTATTTATAATAGAGGTACCAGAAGGGGTATATCAAATAATAGTAAGGGGTTGCTGTGGTTTTGCCTCCTATTACACGATAAATACCACATATCACAATATAAATTAATCGATAAATTTCCATAGTCCCCAAGTGTCCGTTTAGAAGTTATGGGAGAAATATAAATTTTTCAATAATATATCATTTTGTATGGGAGGTACCAGAAGGGGTGATCCAATATAGTCCACATTCTTTCCTGATTCATATTTTCATAACCGTACATCTTACGCATAATTTGACTGAATTCAGTGTACTTACAAAAAAGTAATGTATGTAAGACTATGGGGGTGAGTTCGGTCATTTGTATGGGAGGTACCAGAAGGGTTGTGTCAGATAGTTAGGTTTTCTGGGGTTTTGTCTCCTATAACAATATAAAATAATCGACCAATTTCCATTACCCCCCAAGTGTCCGTTTGGAAGTTATGGGAGAAATATTAATTTTCCAAAAATAGGTCATTTTGTATGGGAGGTACCATTAGGCGTGAACCGATATAGTCCATATTTATTCCTAAGTCCAATTTTCATAAGCGAACTTCATACGCATAATTTGAGTGAATTAAGTTTACTTAGAAAAAAGATATGTATGAAAAAAATATAAGGGTCAATTCGGTCATTTGTATGGGAGGTACCGGAAGGGGTGTGGCAAACTTTCGGTTTTCTTAGGGTTTGTCTACTTTTGCAAGGTAAATAAACTGACCGAATTCAAATATCCTACGATCATCCGTTTGGAAGTTATGAAAGAAATATAAATTATCCAAAAATAGGTAATTTTGTATGGGAGGTACAAGAAGGGGTGGGGCTGTTCTGACCATTTACGATCCCATTAGTTGGTTTTGAAAAATATTAGTACTGGTAAATTTTCATACTGATCCGTTAAGGTTTACTCGAGTTATCCTGCTGACCAGCCGTCGTCTTAGAAAGTCCTAAAACGAATTTGGTCTTAAGATACTTGGGGTCTAACTCGTCTCCTTTTATGCGTTACACTTTTTTTCGTATCAAATGATATATACCCTCATCCCTAAGGGTGATGGTATAAAAATAGAATAAAAATAAGAAATAGAACATTTTTATGATTTTGCGCTATGAACTGAACAACTGAAAATGGTAATTTATCAATATTTGCACGAAAAATATGCATTTTCACAAGGCCAAAACTGCCTGAAGAAGCATTCCAATGCTTTTGCGATGTACTAGAGAGTTCTTAACTGTGGTCTTGGCTACAATTTTTGTGTTCGTATTGGATCGAAAATCTCAATAGTTTGGCTGTTATAGGCCAATATATAAAAAAACGTGACAAAAAGTTGTGAATTTTCTACATTTTCGACTTTTTGGCCATGAAAACGAAGTTTTTTCTAAGTAATATGTTCAGAGAAATTGTAGTCAGAGACAATAGCTATAACCTTACTTTTGAAAATAAGTCAAAATTTCAAATAGCTTACGAAATATGAGCCCAAGAAAATTTGCAAATTTTCGAAAAAAATAAAGTTTGAGAAAAAACTTTAAGTCAAAATGGGGAAGCTCGATTTTCACCGTAGACCTATGGTCTAGTGGACTTTTTTGCTCAGCACAATCGCAAGAATCAGAAACGCGAAGCGCCCATTATGATGTTCAAATCGCCCCACCCTAACGCACATACTACACGATAAGCGGGCAAAAAGTGCATATCAAACATTTTGCTTTTTCTCCTATTTATAACCGTGTTTGAGACTATTCTCGTTAACGGCCGAGTCAGGATTTTTTGACATCAAAAGAGTGGGTCTGATAAGATACAGGTAAATCCCAGCGTGTCGGACGTTTCATTCGTACGCTTCTTTTAACGAATTTTCATACCATCCAAGGTTACATTTGCGAAAGGTGTATATTATCAAAGAATGCGCTGGCTTGGACACGCTGTACGAAAGGATGAAAATCCTCCAGCTCGATAAGTCTTCGGCAATAAACTCGATGTGCGGCGCATGAGAAGGCGACCAGAACTTTGTTGGATGGAATGGGTGAAAGAACTTTCATCTAAACTTGGAGTGACACACTATTTATACTGATGGATGACATTTAGTTGTTGCTGCCAATTAAGAAGAACAAGACTTTTCAAGAGAGGCTTTCAGAGATGGAAATTTTAAAAACTCTTGATCTATAAAATCGCTTAAAAACAAAGACTGCTTGCGCTCAAATGCTTTGATTTTCTCCCAAATATCGCACAATAATTTATCTTTTTCTTGCATGTTAAGATTGAATGAAAACTGATCTGCCATAAAAGCAATCATAGAAACGTACTTCACGCCATCCAGATACTCGAGATAATCTACTGTTAATTTTGTATTTCTTTTTGAAGAAATTCAAAAATAAGTTTTGAAACAGCGAACGTTGTTGTAAGCTAGCACATCTGAATGGTCAACATAACATTCTTTAAAAAACGCACAGAGTAAGCGATGTTGTAAAGACGAATGGGAACGCAAATGATTCACAATTTTAAAAACTGCGTCCATAGTCAGGGCTATTCTGGGTTTCGATTACTTCCCCGCATTCCGCTACGCACGGATCGTAAATTGGTATTCCAGCAAAAAACTGAATAGAAAGAAAATGAGGAAGCAAGTGTGTATTCACAATAAGCTGTTTGGTCAGTGGAACGGAAAATAACGAAACAAAACATATAAGCAATTGTGTAAAAATTGTTAAGTAAACTGCAAACAAAGCAAAAACCAAGGGGAGTAATGCGCTGCAAACGACATTCGCCTCCTCCGGTGCTCATTCTCTCCTGCCTGTTGTGGGAGAGCTTCCGCTTGATATAGCATTTCCAGTCCGTCCAAACCTAAATAAAAAAAAGTATTTTATACATGAAATACAAACTAAAATGTCATACATACCTTCTTCCATGCATTCTCATCTTTACTTGGTGGCCCTATTGCATTTAGCCACATCGCACTTCTTCCCAAAATGTCTGTAAAGCCTCCTTTGGTCTGGAGTGGAAGCCTCCAGCAATATCGGTATTTTTGGCCATGAAAGCCAGCAGCTTCTCGTATTGCGCTGGCGTTGTTGTTTTTGACCTGGAATAAATGAAATAAACATCAGAAATCAGTAAAAAGAAATAAAAAACATTTATCTATTTGATACTTAAATTTCTCTAAAGACTTTTTTATATTTTGTATTTTTTTACGCAAACTCTGTCAGCTAAATTACAACTTACAAAAACGTAACTACGTTCGTAATGTAGAATAGCTACAATCGAAAGAAAAGCGGAACGGAACGCAGAATACCAGAGTTGTCAAAACGGAGAAAATCCGTGCGTAATCGAAACGCATAATAGGGCTGAGTATTTTTGAATTCAATTGAAAGCTTTGCGCAGAGTACTGGCTGATGAATGAGGCAATAAAACCCCAAAATGTTAGATTTATATTTTTGCCATACCCACAAATCCATTAACTGTTTCGGTCACTTCGAGCGCACCATCAGCTGTCAAAGAAAGAATATTGGCAAAACAAACGTTATTTACATTCATAAAAGAATAAAATTCAGTCAAATACTGACATTTGGACAATATCAGTAATATTTGTAGATTTATCAATAGCTAAAGAAAAGCGGCAAGTTTCCTGCAAATCGACTTAAATAGCGCCAGGAATGATTGCGAGCATGTTTACACTCTACAAGTGGCAGTGTTATTGGAGTGTGGGACCTTTTTGTGAAAGAAAAAAGTTTAGCCAATAGTTTCTCATAGTGAATAGTTGTGAAGATTTTCAAGTCTATGCACTCAAGAAAGAATTCTCATTTTGTTGTGAGAATCTTTGCAATCATTATGCCAAAGTCTGTTGCTGAGGATTCGTCGCTGAATCCGAAACAGGGCAGCACAACGTGTCTAATTTGTTTTTCGTAAATAAACGTTCAGGCAACGCTTACCTTGGGAAAATTTGCCTGAGTTTAGTGTATATACAAAAATGATATGTATGTAAAAGGGGAAATATTGGTTATTTATATGAGATTTATAAGAAGGGCTGTGTCAAATACTTAGGGTTGCTGAGGTTTTGCCTCCTATTACAAGATAAATTAACTGACCAAATTTGATTATCCCCAATGTGCCGGTGTACAAGTTAAGGGAGAAATATTAATTTTCCAAACAAGGTCATTTTGCATGAGAGGCACATATAAAACGCAATGTGTGTTTGTTTATTTATTTGTTTGTTTGTTTGTACCTTATAGGAGACCAAACCTCTGGACCGATCTTCCTGAAATTTTCACAGCATTTATCTGGGACTTATAGGGTACTTTTTTTCGAACACGCCCATTTTTTTTTAAAATAATATGCAATAGCGAAGCATTGCCGGGTTCACTTGTCAAATAGAAAATCGAAACTAGTTAGTTAAAAACTAGCAGAAGGTTTAGGAACTCTAAACTCATGTAATTTTATATGAAAACCGAGATGTAATGCATCTTTCAGGCATACTGTATCGCACGGAAGGCATACGAATTTATGTTAGAAGGCCACCTATTATACCCTTTCCGCCGCTGGGCATATGCTATGGTGGCATTTTTGTAATTTGGTGGAAGGCTTGAAGTAATATTATGGCAACAGTCTGTCGCTGGCAAAAGCATATTCGTTTATGCATTTATCGTGATTGTCAAACTTGACGGCTGAAAACCATGTCATATTTGGACGAACCAGCCACTCACTTCCTCTTTTCAATCAATTCTACTACACACGTTTAGATTTCTTCGATGAATTATGACGTTTTTATTAACAATTTTTAAAAGTAAAAAATTAGATCTATAGATAATAATATAGACATGAAATAATTACAAATTGCGTAATATAGACTTGCAGTTCATCTTACGTTCTGTATTTAATGTACATTATTTTAAAATAATAATATGGCAGTCATATTTAAAATCACTGTTTTTTCAAAACTATTTACAGCTCAAAATGTTTTTCCTTACTTTTTATATACTGTATCAGTATCTATCATTTCATATGACAAAAAACTCTCGGCATCTTAAGGCTTATTCATTTTATGCTTTGTTAAGACGTATGGCACATATTCGTTTGTCTGGCTGGATATGGGTGGCCAAGAGGAAACTAAAGTAAACCTTTACTGATTCTACAAAGGAGCTATTCTTATTTTCTAATCAAAAGTTTTAATTTAAAAATGCATCACCTTTATTATTTTTATTCCATATACATAGAAGTTCATATTACCCTAATTGCATTATCGAATCATCCCCTCTCATACTTCCATGAAAATTTATCTATTTGTCGAACATTAATATTTCTCTCACAGTTTTGAACGCAATGCAGTGATAACTATGGAAAACCTAGTAATTCTCCCTTAACATGCGCAACTTTATTTTAAGTATACTGAATACAGTAATATTTCGTTCGAACTATGACCTGGGTATAAAGATGGACAACATTGTCTTGTCAATACTGGTACTTACATACTGTTTTTAGCAGTACATCTACTGTTTTTTTGTTATTGTAATTTTGTATGCACTACACATAAAACAGTACCCAAAAGTACTGTTTTTTATTTTACTTATTTTTTATATAACAATCCATTGAAATATTTGATAGCAACATTTTTTGTGTAATCTACAAAACTAGCCGAATATAATACAAATATAAAACACACACAATTTGTTTACAATGTTGGACGCATGCAATTTTTAAAATAAGTTTAAAGTATATAGTAGAAAAGTGTAACACATTAAAAGTGACGAGTTGGGCCCAAGTATCTTTAGACCAAATTAGTTTCAGGCCTTTTTAAGACTACTGATCGTTTTGATGCATGATATTTAACATTTTGTCAGAGTAATACAATTGTAAAAGTATAAGGTTATAAAACAATTCCCACACATATCTCAAATTTTTTTATGATTTTTAACACTATTTTTATACCATCACCCTTAGGGATGAGGGTATATATCATTTGATACGACCCAAAAGTGTAACACATAGAAGGAGTCACTTCAGACCCTAGGTTTCTTAGAACCAAATTCGATTCATGACTTTTTAAGTCGTTTGAGCCATGTCCGTCTGTCTGTCTGGTGGCTGTCCGGCTGGTTCGCACGATAACTTTCGAAAGACGCAACCAAATGACTTCAAATTTTGCACGAGTTAATATTTCCCCAAAACTACTTACGGTATTGCAAATGGGCTACATGGCTCCGCCCCTTCTGGTACCTCCCATACAAATATATCATTCCGCCCACTTTAGAAATCGAGTTATAATATCAATACACCCAACGGGATCGTACCCAATTTCTGTACTTAGTAAAGCTATTACAGGATAATAGGTACCCTTCTGGTACCTCCCATACAAATTCACCTTTCCGCCCACTTTAGATATGGAGTAATAATATCAATAAATCCATCGCGCTCGTACCCTTATTCTTAATTTAGTAAAGCTATAGCAGGATACAGTTTTTGAGAAAAAAACTGAAGTCTACCAACGCCCCATCTGGTACCTCCCACACACATCTGGTACCGCCCACTTTAGAAATCGATTAATATTATTATTAGAACTACCGCGATCGTGACCAAATTATTTCGTAAAGTTCAAGTTTTGGAGAAAAAATCTGGAGGTCTAGACACGCCCATTCTGGTACCTCCCATACAAATGTACCTTTCCGCCCACTTTAGAGATGGAATAATAATATCAATATACTTGACACGATCGTGCACAAATTTTGTATTTAGTAAAGCTATAACATGATAAAGTTTTGGAGAAAAGATCTGGATGTCTAGACACGCCCCTTCTGGTACCTCCCATACAAATGTACCACGCCGCCCACTTTAGAGATGGAGTAATAATATCAATATTCTCGACACGATCGTGCCCTAATTCTGTATTTTATTAAGTTATAACAGGATAAAGTTTTGGTGAAAAAATTGGAAGTCTAGCGGCGCCCCTTATGGGACCTCCCATACAAATGTACCTTTCCGCCACTTCAGAGATGGAGTAATAATATCAATACATCCAACGCTATCGTGCCCAAACTCTGTCTAGAAGTCTAGACACGCCCCTTTACCACTCTACCCACTTTAGAAATCAAGTAATAATATCAATATAATAGCAATTTTTTTTTATTTTACTGAGGGTGATGGTATATGTAAGTCGGGTCGCCCGACTGAAACTTTCTTACTGGTTTATTTATGTTAAGGGTCAATTTCAAAAAGGCTATAATATGTGATTAATTATACAAATTGGTGACTTCAATTTTAATCTGTTACAGTTCGTGCTGGTTGAATTGGAAGGTATGTATGTAAAGCATTTTTTCTCCCAAATACTCCACAAAATTATTGGCGTAATTTTCCGAGACAATTTAATCAATTCTTTGGCAAAATATTGTATTGATGAACTACCATCAATTCCTGCTGAAAGGGTGGAAAAATCTACCTGAGATTTGTGTGAGTTTGAATCTATAAATTCTATAGATTACTAATCATTAAATCGACGCGCGGAAAACGAGCCTTTTCGGAACGAAAGCGTAAATGAGGCCAAAACAATGTAAACGCACGAACCCCCGGTTTTGAGGGTTTGTCTTAAATCGCAATTAATCTAAATGTATCAACAAAAAAAATCTGTATTAAATTCAGTTATAAATAAGGTAAAAACAAAAAACTTTATTCAGTTTAATTTATTTAAAAATTTTTTTATAGAAAAATATTGCGTTACAAAATATTTTTTTATGGACGTGGTTTTGGAAATGTTTTTTTTTTAACTTTTGTTTAAAATTTATTAATTTTAATTTCTTGATCTGATTCTGAATCATTATTTATATCGATTTCTGGGGCATTATTTCTGGTGATTTTGCTTGTTTTTAAACTCGGAAATACTCCTCATTACAAAGATTATGTAAATCTTCTTTCTTTTCGATACTTATGGGCAGGTTGCATTCATATGATGTCAAAAATACTTATTTCTTGGCAGGATCCATAGTGGTCGTACTTGTACTTTATCACACCAGATTTTACTTATCTCCGTTTTCGTCCATCTTTTTGTTTTTTCCATGTAACTGTGTCCACTTTCAAGAAATTTTTGTTAAATAATATCCAAATTTAAAAAGCGATACTTCTCTCATTTCCGGTGAAAGTAGATGCAAGTTCTTATACAAGCACGAATCAATTTCATTACTTCCTCTGCATCCAGCAATTTATGCTTGAATATCTAAACATAAAAAACAAATTCAAACTGAAGATCTAAATCATCAATTGATTTGTTTAAGGAAGTACCATTTGATTCCGTGAAATAAACTTTTGAAGGTCCTGAAGTTTCAATTTCGATCATATATTTATACATTTTTTCAACAACACTTACAGCACTATGGCACTCTAATACAATATTATCTTAAAATACTGACGGCCGATTCACATCTTTAATACGTTATAGTAGGATTGTCTCTACTTTAAGCATGCTATAACTTGACGTTTGTACAATTTATTGTATATTTATGAATTTGAGATCTTTATTTTGAGTTTTTCGGCATTTTTCGTATTGGAAAGAGTTGTTTCATGTATTCATTGTGTAGGAAATTTTCTTCGGTTTTTTAGAGCCAAAGAATACTTAAGCTAGAGAACGCTTCACATCCAGTTTATATATTTTTTTATGAATAAGGCCGTAAGTATATACGACAGCTACAAATTCTTTACATATAAGTGCCGTTGTGACCCACGGTCACATTTTCCATCAACATTATATTACATAAAACTCTCACACTAAATTCTCTTAAAAGTTAGAACTATTTTAAATCCTTGTTTTTCGAATATCGAATAAACGGGTTATTTTTTGTCGAATGTCAGGTTATTTTTTGCGTTCGATATTTTTTATTTAAACTTATTCATAATTGTGTTAAATATGTACTCGTACTTGTCTTCTGTAAGGAAATATTTTGATCGAGACGGAAAAGATAAAGCTAGATGCCGGCAACGTCCTAAGCAATTAGGTTGCGATGTGATTAAGTTGTATCTTATTTCTTAAATGTTTCTTTAGGGAAAACTAAAGATTAAATTAAATATATTTCTATATAATCAAGTATTTACAAATGAATTGTTATATTTTGTTTGTCTTTGTTAAAATAACAAACTGTTCTCAGTAATGTGTTGCAATGTTAATATAATTAAACTAAAAGTCGACTTTTTATAAGTATAATTGAACTGTTTTCTGTTATCTTTTTGTATTTTTTTTGTCAAAACTTGTGTTTTAATTTGTTATTTGGCGTATATTTGAAAACCGGATTATCCGGTTTTTTGTGAATTTCAAAAAAGCAACCGGTTTTTTTAAAATTTAATTTTTCGAATAATTCGAAAACCGGTTTTCGCAAAAACCCGAATATTTGATCACCCTAATATTTACATAACAAATAGAACAAAATGTAGAGAGAAAGAGAGGTAAACAAAATCTGGAAAGATAAAAAACTATATACAGGTTATGCGCGTATGTGCATAACGCAGGTCACGGCTTACTGAGAGATATTGTACAGCGTGTCCTCTACATCCAACGTTCCTAGCATCCTATGGTAAAATAGAAGCCTGTCATCCCTGAACAAAAGTCCTACACTATCTAGTCTTAAGAGGCCTGTAATTTTCCGACAGATAACCCGCGAGTTGTCTGTCGGACTCTTAATAGTTTCTAACTATGGAACTGTCTAAGTTAGAAGTTCTATCTAACGTGACTTTTTGTGCACTTATGCGGTTTTTGCATTTATACAACACTCGGATAAGTGCACAACTATTGCATATATACAAACATTGCATAAGTGCACGATTATTGCATTTATACAAACATTAGATTATTTTTATTAATCTGTAACAACAGTTTAGTTTGAACGGAACTTTAAGAAAATAATTAAAATATAAATCTGTTTAATGTTTTTATTTATATTTGATTTACATTACATAACAGGTTTTTAATAAAAACTTATAAAAATCAGTTCAGTTAAAGGTAAAGAAAGTCACAAATTTATGTTTCCTTATTTAGTGTTTTTCATATTTCATACAAAAAAATTAAAAATATTCAGTTATGTGCCAAAATAAGAGCTGTTAATGAATCATTGCAATCATTGTTTGAACCATTGCTTTTTGCAAAATACATATTAAATTGCACTCAATTCGATTCACCTAAACCACATGTGCTGAAAAAGTCTGAAATCTTTTTTTGAACCGTGTTTTCTGTTCCAACCTGGTATATTTTTTTCTCCAGTTTCTCTGAATCATAATCTACATTTATATAGTATGAGAGAATTGCATTTATGCATGCAAAGTTGTACTAAAAAAGTACTTTCATGTTAGCAAAAGTAGTACATTTATCCGGTTTTTGCATTTATGCGTGTTTCACTTATCCGTGTATTTTTGTATGTAAAAGAACAGAAAAGGCTAATGGCTTCAAGTTCCAGTGCACTTATGCGGTTTTTGCATATATGCGATGTGCACTTATCCGTAGTTAACTGTATTATCCTACTCAAATTTCTATCAAAATCTAATAAAAGAAGCATATAAACAACCCCGTCATTGTAATGTAACATTGCGGGTTAACTTCGAATATCTTAGGTGACTTATGTAAACGCGTTCTATATTGTGAGGTGGCGATGATATTCCTGGTGGTAACACAATTCTGTCGGAAAGAGGACTACGGGAGCCTTTGATTGACCAGCTGCAGTCGGGTGGGGGGTTCTCGTCCTTTCCCGTACAAGAATAGATTTAATTACAAAAAAAAATATTATAGACTACCCATTTAGTGGAAACTAGAGTTTCTCTCCCGGGATTTCCCGGGCGGGAATGTTAATTCGATATGAAAGTTGCGTCCCTCGGAAAACATGAATAACTTAACTATTTGTTAACAGATTTTTACAAACAAGTATGCCTTTAACTCGTGAAAGCGTGCACTTTCTGAATAAAGTAGTACACATTAGGGTGTCCTTATAATATAGGGGCTACAAACTTCATCAAACTTAAAAAATAGTGAAAAAATTACAAAAGTTTAAAATTTCGAGGCAAAAAACAAACAGATATGACAAGTTACCAATATAACTATGTATATGGTTCAAAAGGCCGCAGTCTCTTCTTTCTAAATCCAATGATAAATTTAACATCGGTTGATAGTCAACCACGTTACTGGCTTATAATTGCGTAAAGGTTCGAAAAACCGGTATCAGCGTGGACATTATGAGCTATTTAGGTTGCCTAGCCACGTTCAGATTGGATTGATATGTTCACGAAAGTTGTTTATCTTTACCGGGGCTACAATTTTGGCGAACAGTGTTAGAGAAAAATTTGGACTACCTCAAAATTATGGTCAAAAAAGTGAAAAAATAATAAATTCTTCTTAATTTTTTTTTTGAAAAAAGGCAGGAATAACCAACCTTTTTGACATAATTTGTTAATAAAGTTAGTGCGCAAAACTCCCAGCTACATTATTGCCGAATACAGTTTAGCGCTATCACGAAGTGTGAGTTAGCTGTGGGACAAAAACTGATGACACCTTTTTTCATGGGGCTCACTGATTTTGAGAATCTTTAGGGGCCCATAAAAAAAAATTGGTCACCAATCTCGCCAAATTGAGTATAGGGTTTTATTACATTTCGATAGTAGAATCGAACCTATACTGTCACGTTTTTGTATTTTTTTCACTGTTGCACTGTGTAATAAAATAGGTTGATTTAAAATTTGTTGTGAGGTTAGAATTGCAGGGTTAGCAGGAGGTGAAGTTAATGGTGTTGACAAAGATTGGTATGAAGCTTGTTGCGAAGTCAGGACTCCAAGACTAGCAGTAGATGAGGTGATTGCATTTTGGTTGACGATTCCTGTAGTATACGAAGAAGAAGATTGTTGGGAATTAGTGTTGATATTTGTTATAAAATCAAGCTATTTCTTATTTTGATCTTCATTCCAGGAATTCCTATATCCTTGTCAATTTTATATTTTTTTAAAGTTATCTAGAGTGGCCCAAGTGTTTTTAGATAAAGGGTTATCAGAAAGATCAGCAGGCATCTCATTAAAATTGGTAAATCTCTTTTCCTTAAAATATTTCTCT
>OZ035883.1:87157641-87194173 GCA_964034835.1 Muscina levida
TATAAAATAAACTAAGGCGGAGAGAATTTTATACAATGTTTTTTATAACCATAATTTTTTGTATAATCGCTTTACGATTTTGCATATAAATATTTTTTCAACTACATAATCATTGTGTTCTTTGAACTTTTTTGCATATTATGCTTTGAAGAAACTAAATTGTGGTCGGACCACTAATTTATGAACTTTTAAATTTTTTCTCTATAAAATCTTAAACAATTTTTTACACATGACCTTGAGGATGTTATGATAAAAGGATATTTCATCAATACAGCCAGCGAGGAAATATAAAAGAACGCATTTAATTTTGGCCACCCAACCAATTGCCGTGGTTTAAATCAACTGTAAACACAAGCGTTGAATGTACCTCATACATGACCACAAATGTAAAGTGATATTCGTGGAAACCTCTTTTGAATTCCTACAGACACACACGCACAGTTTGCGGCCGCAGATAGCACTTCACTTTATTTGAAAATTTATAGCGTTTCATGAAGCACTAACCACACAAACGTTATAGAGTTATTCTTCATATATTTATGCAATTACGCTACATTTCATTGTTAAAGCCGTACAATACATCAATACATTAAAACACATAAAATGGTATATGTACAAAACTTGAATAAATTTTAAGTTCATGTCCACATTTTTGTGGGTCATAAATTAATAAGGACTAAAATCGGCCTCTGAGACTAAAATCGGCCTCTGACTATACGACTCGTTATTGCATTACAATAACATGATTCTATCTTTTATTTGCTAGCTACACGGATTCATCTTATTTTTGGCAAAGCCGAGATTAATAAATAAACCTATCGCACTAAAGTAAATCTCCTTAATTTTTAATCACACCTTCAATATGTAGTGGCTATAGTAACTTTAGGGGATATCTGACCGATATGATTAATACATCGGCAGCCATAGTATTCATCATTTCCATTATGATTTGAATGAAATCGGAGGTAGGTCGTATCGATTTACTTACTTACTTACTTAAGTGGCCCATACAACTTACAAACATGGTTCATTAAGTTTGAGGCCTGAAGTACTAAAGAATTCCACACGCTTCGGTCTTGTGCGTGTGTTCTCCAGTTAGTCCTACCAGATGGTGGCACGTCACCTACCACTTGGTCCTTCCAACGGAGTTTGGGTCTCCCTGCTCTGCGCCGTTCTTCAGGTTCGCCTTCAAACACCTTTCTCGCTGGAGCATTTACATCCATCCTGGCAACATGACCCAGCCATCGTAGTTGTTGCATTCTGACTCTTTTAGCTACGTCGATGTCGTGGTAAAGCCCATACAGCTCATGGTTCATCCGATGGCGAAACTCGCCGTCGACACAGATAGGTCCATAAATTTTTCGAAGTACTTTTCTCTCGAATACTCCCAGGTTTTGTATGTCCGTTGTCGTAAGCACCCATGATTCGGCAGCATACAAAAGAACGGGTAAGATTAGCACCTGGTAAAGCTGTTTCTTAGTATTCCGAGATAAGGTGGTATTACTAAAGTGCTGCCGAAGTCCGTAAAAACATCTATTGGCTAGCACTATTCTCCGCTTAATTTATTGGCTGACATTATTTTTCTTATTGACGGAAGATCCGAGGTAGGTAAACTCATCTACTACCTCAAAACAAAAATTTTCAACGTTGACGCTGCGTCCCCATCCAGAGGACTCTTTGTTCGTCGAAATCATTATTTTAGTTTTGTCCTCGTTGACCGCTAAACCCATTTTTGCCGACTCCTTTTCTAGGGATGAGAAGACTGCAGTAACGTCCCGCAGATTTCGGCCAATGATATCTATATCATCGGCGTAGGCTAGTGGCATGTGGCTTTTGTGGAATATGGTGCCAGACATGTTGACACCAGCCTTTCTCATCACCTTCTCCATAACTATATTAAATAGTGTACAGGACAGGCTATCGGCCTGCCTGAGACCTCTTTCCGTGTTGAATGGTTCAGACTGATCCTTACAAATCTTAACCGAGGATTTGGTGTTGTCTAATGTACATTTGCAAAGTCGAATCAGCTTTGCAGGAATACCAAACTCAGACATGGCCTCATAAAGCCTATTCCTTATCGGAGAGTCGAAGGCAGCTTTGTAGTCGACAAAGAGGTGGTAGGTGTCGATCTGCTTTTCATGGGTTTTTTCCAGGATTTGTCGTAAGGTGAATATTTGATCCGTCGTAGATTTGCCAGGTCTAAAGCCGCACTGATATGGTCCAATTAGTTTTTCTACAATTGGCTTTAGACGTTCACGCAATATGCTTGAAAGGACCTTGTACGCAATTGGTAATAGGCTTATTCCACGATAGTTCTTACATTCACTACGATCTCCTTTCTTGTATATGGGACATAACAGACTGAGACTCCAATCCCCGGGCATGCTCTCCTCTTGCCAGATGTTCTCCATGAGCTGATGCATGCTCCTAATCAGCTCCTCCCCGCCAGCCTTAAACAATTCAGCAGGGAGACCATCGGCTCCAGCAGCTTTGTTGTTTTTAAGGCGGGAGATGGCCATACGTATCTCGCTCTGGCTCGGAGGTGGACAGTTAATACCATCGTCATGGATTGGAGCGGGGTCTTCAGGAGTGGTGTCAGTATCCAGTAAATTTCTAAAGTGATCTCTCCATATCTTCATCATCATATATCATAACATACATATCTACATGTAAATCTATCATGTTTTGTTGTCATCTGAAATTAAAATATTGAAAATGGTAAATATTAAAAATGGTAATAAAAAAATTAATATTTTTGTATGGGAAAGTCTAAAATCGGATACATGAATGGACAAAATGCGTCTTATACATTGTTTAAATAGCTATAACCATCCTCGGAAGGTTGCCTTCCTAATGAAACCGATTTGTTGCACATAGGATAGATGGTTTCAAAGTCTATAGCGGTCATAAGTAGAAACAAATGTTCACTTTTATATACATACATATGTAGATAATAGATTAAATTTTTGATTGTTAGAAACGCGTCATCCTAGTGCGTGACACATTGAATTTGACCAAAATATTTAAACAATAAAATAAAAACACTTTTCTGATCGTAAGCCGAATTTGATGTATCATTTGTAGGGTGATCAATTTTTCGGGTTTTTGCGAAAACCGGTTTTCGAATTATTCGAAAAATGGCATTTAAAAAAACCGGTTGCTTTTTTTGAAATTCACAAAAAACCGGTTTTCAAAAGTATGCCAAATAACAAATTAAAACACAATTTTAGCCAAAAAATTTTATTAAAAAATAACAGCAAACAATTCAATTAAACCTATAAAAAGTAAACTTTTAGTTTAATTACATTTACAATGCACAACATTAGTGAGATCAGTTTGTTTTTTTAACAAAGACAAACGAAACGAAACAATTAATTTGTAAATACTTGATTATATATAAATATATTTAATTTAATCTTTAGTTTTCCCTAAAGTAACATTTAAGAAATAAGATACAATTTAAGTGCTTGGGTGTATACCTATTTTTTCTTTGGTTTTTATAAAACTTGACATTGAAAATGCCCTTTCACTTAATGTACTAGTTGGAGTTATAGTGTACAAGGCGTTTAATAATCTGACAAGGTTTTGAGTCCTTTTGCCGCTTTTATCGATATATAAAAAATCAAAAATCATTTTTACTTGAATATTTAAGAAATGCGTCACTAATTGGGATTTTACTCGTACTTAAATAAAAAATGAGAGTATTCATTGTTTGAACAAGTCGTTTTGATACACGTCTTTTTAAAATTTCATATAAATTTATTGATAATTGGTTTTGAATTGTTGAAAAGTGTTTAAGTAAAAATTTAAAAATACCTTCAGCATCAGCCAAAGTCGAAGAGTTTGCAGAAAGTTTTTGTACAGACATTTCCAAAGGTTTAAGGGAGTCACTAAGCACAGACAAAGTTGCGATATCATTTTCACTAAATGGTGTCAGTCCTAAGTCCAATAAAGTATGATTCACACATTTGTGCAATTTTAAAAATTGAGAAACCATATTGGCCATAGGATTCCAGAGGTGCTTAACATTATGGATAAGTTAAGCTCCTTATTAAATTAGTCTTTTACAAACATTTTTCTTTCGCTTTTCAGCCGACTTATTAAACATTGAAGATTTATAAAACTGACAATTGGGTTGTTTGGCCGAAACTCTGGAAAAAAACATGTACGAGTACACATTTAACACAATTATGAATAAATTTAAATAAAAAATATCGAACGCCAAAAAACCGAGATTCGACAAAAAAATAACCGGATATTCGATATTCGAAAAACAGGGATTTAAAAAAAACCGACGGTTTTTATGAGTGAAAAAAACCGAGTAGCCGGTTTCTGAAAACCGAACTGATCACCCTAATCATTTGATACACTTAACGTAAATTTAATATATAAAACACGATCGACTAAAATTAACAATCAAACAGTTTAAAATACTCTGGCACGGCACGGCCTAAAACTAAATGCCTTACTTTGACATAGAAAAATTTAAAGTAATCTTAGTTTACCAACAAAACCTTGTAAAGAAGCTTAAGCTTTAAGGTAAAAAGGGGAATCGTGGGGAAAGAATTTCCTCCATTTCTCATGTTTGAATATTAACGGTCAAATTCAAAAAAAAATACAACACTGGTGCTGGACATTTTCGGCTGATATCTACTTCGCATGTACATGTTTGACATAATTGTAGATATATATACAGCTGATGATGTACCATTGTGCCCCAGTTGGTCACAAAGGGGTCTGAAGATGAATTCGTCATGGAGTTCGAAACGCGTCATCCTAGTGCGTGACACACTGAATTTGACCGAAATATTTAAACAATAAAATAGAAACACTTTTCTGATCGTAAGCCGAATTTGATGTATCATTTGATACACTTAACGTAAATTTAATTTCGGCGATATATTTTTTACTTGCTACATTTTCAGTCAATCAAAGCTACACAATGTGGAAAAAATGTTTGAAGATTTCTAGTTTTTTTTTTGCTCTTCTTTCGTTTGCATATGCGTGGTTCGTCGTAGGGAAAATTGATCTTAGGAAAATATATAGATTACACTTAGAACTACAAACCTCTTAGAAAGAAAAATGGCGTACAGCAAACCAGAGAAGTTTTATGACCCGTCAAAAATTAAAGATGATTGCTTGGCACTTTTTGTATTAGAAAATTGTGTGTCTTGACCAATGGACGGACAGTTTGTAGTACTAAGCTATACCAACCTTTTGATATATATCAAATAAGTGTCACTTTCAGAGAAGCTTGAAAAATTACACTGGAAAAAATTTGTATGAAACTCGTGATGTTGGTCATGGTGGGTCAGTACATCGCCTGAATCTAGTTTTTTCGACATAACATGAATTAACAAAAGCACGTTTAAAAATAATAACATGTACATCTTTGTACTGCAGAAATATGGAAGAAAAACTGCATCACAATTTTTTTGAATTTTTGACGGAGGTTAATATAAATTATATGTAAATCAGCAGAAAGTCTAGAATTATCATTAAGTAAAAGATTATCTAGGTAAAAGGGCGCTGAATTTAATCTTTGGAACCTCTTAGGTCAATCTTACAAAATGACAGATGATATCGTGTCCGTTTTGTTTAAATTTATCAATGATGACCACTAAACACAACTATTAGAGGCACTAATAAATTAATAAATCAGTAAATGTTGACTTTTTTTAAAAAACCAGTTTAATCTCGGACTGGGCCAAAATATTCGGTTGCCCCATATTTTTGAAACTTTTAGCATATGACCTCAGCTTTATACGTGCCAAAAATCTCGACAATGTTTTGGCCTGAACTTTATTTGCCGTCCAATGTAATAAACTATTATTAGTAATTTTTGAAAATTATAATATACGATATTTGTGTAACATTTACAAAGTTTAAGATTTTTTTTACTTTAATGGTAAATGAATTCATGTGATCTATTTTTATTTTAAATTGTTCCTTAAGTAATTGTATTATACAATTTTTATTTTATTTTACTTACTCATTTACCAAAAATACTTACAAAGACTGAATTTAAAATAATATTGTTTTAAAGAGTTATTTGTTTTTTTTTTTTTTTAATTTGTAAGCTGTTTTTTGAATTTAAATAAAAATATTTATAATTCATATGAAAAAAATTGTATCGCTTGAATTTTTTAGACCATATTTTTATCGATTTAAAGGGCATATTTTATGATTGTAAGGGTATAATTTGCTATTTTTAGGGCATATTTCCGGTTGCCCTGTTTATAACTAATAACTAATTAATAAACGATGAAATGATTTCTTGTTAATAAACTGTATACGTATTGCTGTTTGAACTGCCGTAAAAAGGTTTCTGCTCTAATCCCTCGACACTTTTATCTTTTTCGTCTTTCCAATAAATTACGTATCGTCCAACATATGCCGATCAAATTTTCGTCACTTTGCAGATAAAAATAGTTGTTTGAAAACAGATTAGTTGTCTAGTGTTATTCGACTATCGAAACGATTAATACTTGAAACAGTATTACTACAATTTCTTTTTCACTTTTCGTAAATCAGTAAACTATTGTTATTACCAAAAATCTGTTTGAAGTGCGATAGTATTTTATGTGAAATAATTGTATGTTTCAATAATTCGATACTCAGTTATAAACTTTAGTTTTCTTTGGAAATTTGTATTATTTCAGCATACATATATCTTCACGTGGTTTGATTTCTTTTAAAATTACGTCACAAGAAATTAGATTTAGTATTCTCTTGGGAGTCGTGTACAAATATTTTCCGGAGTTGCAGATAGTCCATCAATCACTCAGCATCAGGGAGTGCATATTCATACATATGTCATATGTCCTCGCTGAAAACAAGGTCCACGCAAAACGCCAAATCATTCAAGAGCACATTATGCACAACTACATGAGCTGATTGCGATCAATACACGATCAAAACTGCCGTACTGCATCTAAGGTGGCTAAGCAATTCGCTAGGGATACGGACAGACTGAGTGATAAGCCGTTTTATCGTTGACAAAGGATGCTGGACAATTACAGCATCTGTTGGCCAAGCGACCAATTACATCGTTCATTTATCTCATAATTGAATCGAAAATCTGCTGTAACGTAAAAACTCGATCAAACAGACGAAAGATGCACTATGTGTGCATTTGAACACCAGCGCCATGTCAAGATTTATGAGATCATGCACTAGCGATCAGTCACTGGGTAAGCGCGTTGGGTCGGTCAATGTGTGTCACTGCTGGGATGGGTAACTACGGCTGGTCTTACTATGCCCGTCAATGCATTTCGCTGTGACTCTTCCCATTAAGCCAAATTGAGTCAACCTACGCCCGCGTTTATTAGTACCGAGCTCAATGATCATCTTCTCATCCATACAAGTATCAGCATAAGTCAGAGGCTCATTTGATAATCATTGAGGTAAAGAACGATTACGTACAAATCGATACATACCCAGATATCTGCCATTGTAACACATTTGTCTGTAGGAGCATGTATCTGTACAAAGAAGCATGGATTCATACACATGTATAGATGCATGACGGACACACGAAGCTATTGCAAGAGTTTAAAATTCATAAATTAAATTGTTTTGTTCAAACGTTTACAGATCTGTGTTCGAGCTTGTAACATGGACTCATGCACAAACGTCCATTCGTACACACATGAAGGTAGACTGTTGTCATGTCATACTTACCCACATGCATAAACAGAGCTCCGGCGCACAGAGGGGCTAAATAGCAAAAAATGGATATTAATTGAAAAATGAAAATTTGTTTTTTTTTTAAATACTAATCCGATTAAAGTATATAAAATTCTACATCACTACTGAAAATTTTAATGTCATATGTTGTTTGCATGTCAAGATGCATTGTATTAAAGTAAAGTAATTTTTGAGTTATTCGCGCAAAATAGTGTTAATTAAAATTCGGTATATTTGGACGCTTAATATGTAGTTCTTCGCAAGCCAAAAGTAATACTTTTACTATGGAATCTTCAAATTCAGGTATTTTAGCGTTGTTCTAAAAATTATTGTGTTAACAAAAGTTGTGTAGAAATATTAAAAATTTTTTTTTAATATGTCTAAATTTTGGCTATTTTCAAAATATTCGTGGATATTTAAATATGAATGGTGTCAGTTGGCGTTCAAATATTAATTTTTAAAAAATTATAGTTCCTAGGCTTTCATATTCAGTAATAACATGCTCCGCGTTTTTGTGCGATTTTTTTTTATTAAATTAATTGTGAAAATAGTCACTCAAGCAAAGAACACCAGTTCTTGTCTTTTATTTGCATTGTATTCGTTTTCGTTGTTATAATTTGTGTTTTTGTATATCATTGGCAACTCTGTGTTACAATGACATAAATACAATGACGTACATAAGTTTGTAATACATGGCCTAGAAATCATTTCGCAAGCACTATTACAGATCGGTGAACTGTCTGAGGAAGCCCAGGAAGCACAAAACAAAGATTTTAAAAACTACAGAGAACCTTTTTCTAGCAAATGTAGTCTGGAGGATTGCATTACTCTGATGCAACTACAGAGTATGATGACTTTGGACATATATATAAATACTTATGTATAATTTTTTCCTATTTTGTAGACTTGAAGGAACAAGCTATATACATTTTTAAACAAAACGCTCACCTGTCACGTTCGTGCACAATCGAACAATTTTAATATCTGCGTTGAGTCATATATATTACATATTCTTCTTCTTCTTTACTTGCAGCAACAACAGAAGCAGTGTTGCCATTTTGGTGCTTAAAGCTCTGTTTTTGGTGCTTTTTTGACTCTCCCAAACCCTTTTTATTTCTTCATACCCGTTACCCGAAAAAGAAATAATTATGGAGCTTTTGGAATTTATTTCCAGTGCTTTTGGTGCGATTCATCTCTTGGGTATAATTCCACAAAGTTATTTATTCTGTGTACCATCACTGTTAATTCAAACATAATTGTACCATTTAAATAACATCGCACTAAATGTTCCAACATAAAAACAAATGTAATAGCTCATTTCTTCATGGAAAAGCTTGCAGCAGATATGATAGGCAATGCCTTCAGTCTTTGATTAGATGAAGGAACGGACATATCTGTCGAAAAATTGGCAGGAGTCGTAGTGCGGTATTTTAGCCATCAAAAGAATACTTTAATACCACATTTTTAGGACTAATTGATTTAGCTGGAGGTACGGCTGATGAATTACTTATGGCGTTGGAGCGACTCCTAAATATTTTTAAATTGGATTTTAAATATTTAGTGGCAATCCTCTCCGATACCGCTGCAGTGATGACTGGTGCTAATAACGGTTTGCACCAAAAGATAAAACTCAAGTATAATTTAAAGAACCTTGTCTTGGTTCGTTGCGTGTGCTTCTCGCTTCAATTAGCTGTGTGCGCCGCTACAGAAAGAGTTTTCCAAATAAATTGGAGATCCTTGTGAAAGAAACCCATAATTGGTTTAGCCATTCTCCTATGAGACAAAAGGTTTATGCAAAAAATTTTAAATTTATAAATGATGATAGTTCAAACCTCGGATAATGCTGATCATGTCAGGTTGTATAACGTTTTATATGATTTAATCAGAGGTCTAACAAATAAAATTATCATACCTTGTGATAATTTTGACTACATAAAAGGTGATATAGACAATCATATAAATCGTTTTTGCTACATGGGTTATAACTTCGAAAAATCTTGTGAAGGCAATAATAGATGAGAAATTTGAAATCAAAAAAAAAAACTTCATTGCGTTTATTTAAAGTCTTGTGACCGAATTAAGGCGAAAATTGCCAAAAAATATTGAGTAATTAACAAATCATTATTTAGTATAAGTAATATTTTTAAAGAAACCCAACATTAAATAGTTACTTTTATAAAATAATTTATACATGATCCAAATATATTCACAAAAATGGAAACAAGCCTAGAAAACGTAAAACTTCACAAATAGCAATGTACTGAAAGAACTGATACATTTTGAATTGAAGTTTATAATTTTAAAAATTTGGTAAATGAGCGTCTTTTTGCAGAATTGTCTAGTTTTGTTTTACAATTATTATCTTTTCCATATTCTAACTCATAAGTGGAAAGAACATTCAGTCTAATGAATTTTTTTAAATCCGAAATTAAATATGGAATTAAAGTAGAAAAATTTTGCTGCAATAATTATAAACTTACTTCAAGTCAAATGAATGCTATAAAAAATCTAATTATTTTATTGAAACTGTTTTGTGGCCGAATGACTGCGATGACGAGAGTGAAGGCCTTGTATTTTGAAACAATTTTTTTAAAGTCCAAACGTACAAAAGACTGTTAAGAAGAATGTTATATAATTTATATGTTTTATACATTTTATTTTTATTGTTCTTTAGTAATATAAAATCATGCACGTAGTAAATGAATATAGCCAAGTGATCTCACAATAAAGACTACGTATGACCTAATAAAAAGCGCAGTGGTTTTTTTACCCGTTTTGAGGTAGTTATTTACCCGAATTTACCCTTTTTTGAATGGTTCATAGTGCTTTTCAATGTCCAAGACTTGGCAACACTGAACAGAAGTTCATCTATCAGTAGCCGCACGTAGAAAAGCGTTCCAAGCGCTTCGGTCTTTTGCGCTCCGTAGATAGTTCGTCATACCAAGCTTACTTAACAGTTCCGTCACCTGGTCCATCCATCGGAGTTTTAGTCGCCCACTCCTGCGCCGCCCATCGAGTTTATTTCCGAAGACTTTTCGGACTATTTGAACGCGCTTGACCACGTCGATGTCGTTGTACCACTCATACAGCTCATGATTCATTCGACGACGGTACTCGCCGTTTACGATGATGGGTCAAAATATTTTGCGTAGTATTTTTCTCTCGAAGACTCCCAAAATAGATTGATCCGCTTGTGTCATTACCCAGGATTCTGCGCTGTAGAGCAAGACAGGTAGGATCAGAGTCTGGTAGAGCTGGATCTTTGTTCTTCGAGAGAGCGCATTGTCGTTAAATCGCTTGCTTAGCGCATAGTAGCAGCGGTTTGTGATTAATACTCGTCTTTTGATTTCGAGGCTGACATAATTATTTTTGTTTATGGCGGAGCCAAGGTAGACAAAATCATCTATCACTTCAAAGTTATACGCCCATGTCCTGACAATCATGCGATTGTCAAATCACATGCGATTTGTGAATCGCCAATAATTTTTGCTCCTGTCCTACAGTTCACTCGTTTTTGAACTTATGTTTTGTGGGTCAAAAACACATGAATGTGTGTCAGCACACATTTTTCGAAGATTTGCAAGTCAGCTGTATACTATTGATCCGCCAACTTTTAAAAAAAGAAGATGAGCATTTGCACCAAAAATTTTACGAAAACATTAAACATTTTTTAAATACGCATTTTTTACAAAAATTGTTAAGAAACAAATATCGTTTTATGATCAAATAGAAAGAAAACATGTTAAATTTTATAGGTGCATAGTTTTTTTGTGTTTTTTAAATACATTCTAGGCAAAAAAGATGAGTTCACCAGGTTGGATGCATGTGATTGACAATCGCCAAATATTATGCGATTGCGATCTCTGTGACACCAATTTTGCGATTTGAAATCACAATCGCAAATTTTATCAAAATGCGATTGTCAGGACATGGGCGAAAGTTGTCAACGTTCACGCAGCGTCCCAGACGAGTGAACTCTTTGTTCGTTGAAACAAATAACTTGCTTTTCAATGCTCGAAAAAGCCGCAGTAACATCTCGCAATCCACGTCCAATAATATCTATATCATCAGCATACGCGAGCAACATGTGGCTTTTGTTAAATATGGTGCCAATCCTGTTTACTGCTGCTTTCCGCATGATCATCTCCATTACGATGTTAAAGAGATCGCAGGACAGACTATCGCCTTATCTAAAGCCTCGCTTGGTAGAAAATGGCTCTGACAGATTTTTGCCAATTTTCACTGAAGACTTCGTGTCAGTCAGTGTCATACCGCTGAGTCGAATTAGCTTTGCGGGGATACCAAACTCAGCCATAGCATCCAACAATTTCTGTCGTATCGGACTGTCAAATGCAGTTTTGTAATCGATGAACAGATGGTAGGTATCGATCTGCATTTCTTGGGTCTTCTCCAGGATTTGTCGTAGTGTGAATATCTGTTCGGTGGTGGATTTACCAGGTCTAAAGCCACACTGATAAGGTCCAATCAGGTTCGCCAGAAGGGGCTTTAGTCTTTCACATAACACACTAGACAGGATCTTGTATGCGATGAGCAAAAGGCTAATCCCGCGATAGTTGGTACACACACCCTAGTGTGTGTGCGATCCTAATCGCCTTTCTTAAGTACGGGACATAGGACACTCAGATTCCAATCATCGGGCATGCACTCCCTGAGCCAAATCGTGTTTATGAGCTGGTGGATGCATGTTACCAGGTCATCGCCGCCGGCTTTAAAAAGCTCTGCCGGCAGTCCATCGGCTCCCGCAGCTTTATTATTTTTAAGCCGCGCAATTGCCGTGCTGATCTCGTTTTGGCTCGGTGGTGGAATTTACTCCATCGTCGATGATTGTCACTTATGCTGCCTTCGGGAACGAGAAGAGATTGAAAGTGTTCCCTCCATATTTGTAGCACACTCTGAGTCTCCGTGACCAGATTTCCGTCTCTGTCCTTACAGGTGGGGATCCCTGTTCCAAAACCTTTACTTTTTACCTTTTGGTAGAACTTTCGGGCCTCACCTCTATCCCTGTAGTTTTCGATATCCTGGCTCTATCATTTCTTCCACAGACGCTTTTTCCGGCTGAACAGGCGTTTCATCTCCCTCCTTTTCTCTTTATAACGCTCCGTCACTGCACGCGTCGCCATTGGCTGCAGTTTTGCCTTGTATGCAGCACCCATTTCCTCAGCCATTTCGCGACATTCATCATCGTACCAGGGCTTGTCTGAGAGTTTTTCATAACACAGTACGGTTGTTGCGGCAGTGGTCATAGAATTCGCAATATGCTGCCACTGCATGTCGGGAACATCAGAACTAGGGGGATTTGTATGGAGTAATTGAGAGAGTTGGTTGGAGTAGGCATTGGCTATCTCAGTGGTATGCAGCTTTGTGATGTCTAGCTTCCTTTGCGTTTGATTACGAGTGTTTTTAGCACTACTTAATCGTGTGCGTACCTTGCCTGCAACTAGGTGGTGATCCGAGTCGACATTTGCACCGCGCATCACACGCACGTCCATAACGCTTGAGACATGCCTTCCATCAATTACCACGTGATCAATCTGATTTCTTGTATTTTGATCGGGAGATGTCCAGGTTGCCATGTGGATATCTTTATGGGGGAATCTGGTTCCACTCACAACCATGTTTCTTACCGACGCGAAACTTACCAGTCTGAATCCGTTATCGGAGGTGTTGTTGTGTAGACTGAATTTTCCGACTACTGAACCATGAGCATCTTCCCTTCCTATTTTAGCATTAAAATTTCCCAGAACAATTTTAATGTGATGTGCAGGGCAGCGGTCATATATATCCTCCAGGCGCTCATAGAATGCATCTTTGATGTCATCGTCTTTGTCTTCCGTCGGGGCGTGTACACAAATCAGCGTAATGTAAAAATATTTCGCCCGGATGCGAATGGTGGCAATACGGTCACTTACAGGGTTAAACCGCGAGACCAGGTGACGAAGTCTCTTGCCAACTATGAAACCACATCTAAATTCGTGTCTTTCTGCATGGCAGCTGTAAAAGGTGTCACAGTTCTTCCGACGTGTGCATCCCTGTCCCGTCCATCTCATTTCCTGTATGTCAGCCTTGTATTTGTCGAGGACATCCGCCAGTCTCTGTATAGAGTTCGGACATTCCAGGTGCATATCCTTAAATCATGGTCCTTGTATCGTTTGCGTCAACATTTGGGGGGGTTCTTGTTTTTCCTTTTCTTCGTGTTTTCATAATAAATTTTGTTTAAGGAGAGTGGCTTATTAGGCCACCGCACCCGATCTTAGTTTCTTGGGGCTGCCAAAGCCACTAAGAGAGCCTGTGTTGAGCTTCAGTAACTTCTGTTACCTAGTTCCTAAGACGCATATATTACATATATGATACATTAATCCCCCTTTCGTCTACGTATAAAAATTTTATTACTTTTTCTCAAAAAAAAAAAATTAAAAATTGACTGAGCCAGAGCTATTTTTTAAAAGGGGACGTGGCACCGCCCTGTTCCGCCATGGATGTAATTTATACTGTACGATCAATATATATACCATATCTCATCTTCATACCTCTGATAGTTCATCAGATATATCCGTTCTAAGTTTCAGGTTATTTATTTATTTATTTATTCAGTCTACTGATATATATCTTACAGACTAGTATACAAAGTTAGTTATAGAATAAATTTAATTAAAAATTTTAAACAAATTTAATTTAAATTGATTTATTTGCAAACTAAAATAAAATATCGTCGAAAAACTGTTGCAAAGTTTTAAACACCTTGTTATTGGTTCATTAATACCATAGTTAGTACGGTGGAAATCTTCATAAAAAAGCCTTTCTACCCGCAATTCACGGGGAGGAGAATGCAAAATTACCAAATCAGACAACTCATTACATTTAATTACATTATTCAAAATATTGAAAATAAACATTATAGAATAGCTAGATCTTCGATCCCTTAAAGATTGTAGACCTAGGAGTTTTCGCCTAATTTCATATGTAGTTCCATCTAAGCACCAATTAATCTTTTTAAAAACAAATTTACAGAATATCTTCTGGATTCTTTCAATTCTGTCTGAATGAATTGCATAAAATGGGTTCCATATTAGAGAGCAGTACTCAAGATTGCTTCTAACAAATGAAACATATAAAGCCTTCAGAGTACGGTGATTTTCAAAATCTTTAGCATTTCTTTTAACGAAGCCCAACATTGAATAAGCCTTAGAAGTTATACAATCAATATGACTATTAAACTCTTGCTTAGAGTCAAATATAACACCCAGGTCTTTAACTTTAATGTATAACCTCCAATGCAGTAATTAAACAAAACTGGATCTCGACTGCGAACATATGATATTGTGCAACATTTTATCAGATTCAGACCTAATTGGTTTTTACTACACCATTCATTTAAAGCACACAAGTCACTCTGAATCTGAACAGAATAATTTATATTTGAAATTTCCGCGAACAACTTTAAATCATCCGCAAAAAGGAGAGGTTTACAGAACTTTAAACAATTCGGTAAATCATTAATTAAAATTAAAAATAATAAGGGCCCCAAATGCGTTCCTTGCGGGATGCCTGAAAATGCATTAATTTTAATGCTGGAATACCAAGATCCCATTTTAACTACAAGTTTTCTATCCAATAAAAAACTTTTGAAAAATTTCGATAATTTTCCATTTATACCATATTGACAAAGCTTATATAACAAAATATCATGACTTACTGAATCAAATGCTTTTGCAAAGTCAGTATAAATGACATCGACCTGTGTCTTATTCTCCATAGAGGTTAAAATTTTATTTGACAAAACAGCAAGATTCGTGCAGGTTGAACGGCCTGGAAAAAAACCATGCTGAAAAGAGAATATACTTCTTGAAACATGATCAAAAAGTTTATTTTTAAGGATTTTATCAAAAATTTTAGCTAATGAGCATTGTTTTACAATTGGTCTGTAATTCATTACATTAGTCTTATCACCAGATTTAAAGATAGGGACGACGCAGCAATTTTTCCAGCTATCAAAAAATACACCTTCATTTAAACACGTATTAAAAAAAGTTTTAATAGGACCTACTAATGATTTAAGACATCGTTTAAAGAAAATAGGTGGAATTGAATCATTAAATATACAATTTGGATTGTCTTTTAAATCCAAAATTGATGACTTTACATCTTCCTCAGTAATTTCAATTAAAAGACTAGGAAGAATAGTCTGAATAGACTGTGATACAAAATTGTCATGGGCAGTGAATGTTGTTTGAAAATAAGACGCAAATAAATTGCACGACTCAATACTATTTTTTGATAAGCTATCATTATAATACATCCTATTTGGATAACCATTGTTCTTCCTTTTGACATTTATAAATTGCCAAAATGCCGAAGAATTAGAACATATTTCATTTTCAGTCCTAAAAATGTAATTCCTATACAAGAAATTATGCAAAAAATTAAATTCCCGCCGAATTTGCTGAAAGTATTTATAATCGGCTTCTTCATTGAACATTTTATATTTCTTAAAAGCCTTATTTTTTATGTTTTTTAAATTGGCAAGCCTTTTATTAAACCAAGGAGGCTTATTTCCTAATAAATGATTAGACTCAGGAATCATAACCGAAACTGCATAATTTGTTTTATCAAAAACAAAATCAGATATTAAATTTGGATCGGTACAACTGTTAATGTGAGACCAATCTACACTTTCAAGGTAATTATTAATTGCAGCATAATTACCTTTTATAAAATTGAATGATTTGGTATAATTTGGTATTTCATTTCAAAAATATAAAATTCAAAATTGATAACAACTGCGTTATGATGAACAGTGTTTCTTGATATTGGATTTAAACACTTATTACAAGATGTTTTTAAATCATTTGAGACAAAAATTAAATCAAGAATTCTACCGATTTCATTTTTAAAGCAATTAATTTGATTAAAACCATGAGTAAGGAAAAAGCTAGTAACAAATTCATCAATATCCGATTTCTTATTGAACGGTAAAAAGTTATTATCATCATATAGCCACATAATGTCTTTAAGATTAAAGTCACCTAAAACAATAACTTCATAATCATTACAATTAGAATTTAAAACATTTTCAATATTTTCAATGTTATGGAATTAGGTTATAGAGGCACATTAGGTTTTATTAGTTTAAATTTTTGTTTTCGATAAGGCGCCTGAAAACTATAGGAATATAACGAATCGAACGATCTAAGCTATCGATAAAAATAGGGCTATTATAAAATCTTGAACACAGGCTGTATGTAAAATAAGAGGATAGTTTGCAAATTGAATTCTACCTGTCATATTTTTATGAACCGCAAGGGCTTGTGATATGTAAAAATTTTCAATTGGTAGAAACATAATTTATCAAAATGTATCAAAAATTTAAATAAGGGCAAAAACAGCATGAAAAAGCACAAACCTTTTAAATAAGCAAGATCGCTTGAAATCGTTAAAGTAAGCAGCATCAGCAATATTCAGCATGTGCTGAAAATTGGTCACCCTAGTCATTAGTATGGGAGGTACCAGAAGGGGTGTGGCAAAGCTTTTGGTTTTATTAGGGTTTGTTTACTTCTGCAAGATAAATAAACTGACCAAATTCAAATATACTCCGCTCATCTGTTTGGAAGTTATGAAAGAAATATTATTTATCCAAAATTTGAAGAGGTGAGGCTATTCCACCCATTTACAATCCCATTAGTTCGTTTCGAAAAATATTAATACTGGTAAATTTTCATACCGATCCGTTAAGGTTTAGTCGAGTTATCCTGCTGACCAGCCATCCAGCCGGCCAGCCAGGCAGACAGACAGATATAGCTCAATCGTCTTAAAAAGTCTTGAAACGAATTTGGTCTTAAGATACTTGGAGTCTAATTCGTTACACTTTTTATACCATCACCCTTAGGGATGAGGGTATATATCATTTGATACGAAAAAAAGTGTAACGCATTGAAGGAGACGAGTTAGACCCCAAGTATCTTAAGACCAAATTCGTTTCAGGACTTTTTAAGACGATTGAGCTATGTCCGTCTATCTGGCTGGCTGGATGGCTTTTGTTTTACATACATATCTTTTTTGTAAGTAAACTGAATTTACTCAAATTTTGAGTATGATGTTCGCTTACGAAAATCGGACTCAGGAATGAATATGGACTATATCGGTTCACGCCTTCTGGTACCTCCCATACAAAATTACCTATTTTTGGAAAATTAATATTTCTGCTATAACTTCCAAACGGACTGTTGGGGGGGTAATGAAAATTGGTCGATTAATTTATGTTATTTTAGGAGGCAAAACGCCATAAAACCTAACTATTTGACACACCCCTTCTGTCACCTCCCATACAAAAATATCTTGCAAAGATATCTTTTTTGTAAGTACACTGAATTCAGTCAAATTATGCGTAATTTGGACGCTTATGAAAATATCAATCAGGGGTTTATATGGACTATATCGGGTCACCCCTTCTGGTACCTCCCATACAAAATGACCTGTTTTTGGAAAAGTAATTTTTCTCCCATAACTTCCAAACAAACATTTTAGGGGTAATGAAAATTGGTCGGTTAATTTATATTGTGATAGGAGGCGAAACCTCAGAAAACCTAACTATTTATCACACCCCTTCTGGTACCTCCCATACAAAGGACCGAACTCACCCCATACATATCTTTTTTTGTAAGTACACTGAATTCAGTCAAATTTTTCGTAAGTTGTACGTATGAAAATTTGAGTCAGGAATGAATTAGGAATGTATCGGTCCACCCCTTTTGGTACCCCCTATCAAAATTAAATTTTTTTGAAAAATTAATATTTATCACATAAATTCCAAACCGGTATCTATACCTCCTACTCAAATAAGTAAAGTTTTGGACGATTTTGCACCACAAGCAGGGGAAAAATTATACATAGGTAATTTTATTTTAATTAAAAATCTATTAATTTCAATAACTCAACACTCCAACAATATCTTATATTGGGTGATGGTATTTATCAGTCAGTTTACCAGACTGAAATTTCTGTACTGGCTTTCGTATCAAATGATAATACCCTCATCCCTAAGGGTGATGGTATAATTATTAAATTATTTAACTGTCTTTAAATATTTTTTTTGTTTTCACTACACCAGGACACTGTTTCAATCACCGTCTCAAATTTTATCGAACTGTGGCCGTTTTGTCTCTACTCTCCTTATTTATACTCCTACAGTTGGCTTCATATTCGCGAATTTCCCCTCTTTTCAATCCCATTCCTCCATTTTGCTTACAAAAATGTACAGCATTAAAAAGCGCGATTTTGGATTGTCAAAATGCATTTTGCGCTCACTGTACTAATGAATAAAATCTCCACTTCATAAAATACAACCCTGATGTGTCGATAATGTATGGCAACACCCTTTAACTCGCTACTATCTTACTACAATTACATTGATTAATCATCATTAACTCTCCACACATTGTAAAAGCCACTTTGCCAAGAGCAATTAAAAACATAGGAAATACAGTTTGAAATAATTTTATTAAAAAATCAAAGAAAATAAAAAAACGAAGGATTTAACTAAATTCATTGTGTGTGCCTCCATTCATAGCTCCTAGCCACCTGCCACATTTCCACCGATTATTTGTGGCAAAGTGAGTCCAACACAAAACATGTGACCACCAGGTGCCAGGATTCATACCTACACATTCGCATGTGTGTGTGTGCCAGCATCTGGCGAATCATGCCAACTTCGGCCAACCATTCAATTGCCGGCTAACAACCTCCTATATCGCCGGCACTATTTTCTATTCTCGCCTAGCACGCTAATGCAATTGCTCCGCCGCAACAAAATCGAATTTTGATAGGATTTTTTTTGGGATTAAAAATGTTACTGTTTAGAAAAAAACCTTTATTGAACGTAACTAACAGTGCAATTAATACGATGCCATCAATGTGTACGTATTAATTTAAAATAAAGTTAAAATTTTTTTTTTTGCAAAAAATACATTTTTACAAAATTTTACGATTAACTCAGATTCATGTCTAAAAAAAAATGAAGCGATTTAGAAACCATTTAATATTTGCGAAACAAGTGCCACAGTTTCTCCGTAAACAAAAAAGTTATTTTCATTAAAGATTTTAGTATATATGATATTTAGTACGAAGAACCTTTTTATAAAAAGTTTTATTGGCTCAACCAAATCGTATCTCATACTTAGCCATAACATTAAGCTACATAATTCTACTATCACAGTGTGCATTAGGGATATAACTATTTGCAATTTATGGCAATATCAAAAATTCCACGTCATAACCGTGTAGGACATGAAATAGTATTATGATATATGATGTCACTTTTTCTCTCGTGAAAACGTTTCCACACCAATCCTCATTCCGTCCTGACACTTGTTTAACTGAATCAACCTAAAACCGGTTTTTTATTATCACCACATTATAATAGAGTGGTATTTTGCACTCAAAGAAAAGTGGACAAAAGGTATCTGCACCCAAGAAATTGTTTTGGCATGACGACTCAATAATCAGTGTTTTTATGAGTCGGTAACATTGACAATTTTTTTCGAGCCGGGCTAATAGAATAAAAAATAAATCTCAAATAATTGCATGTTTTTTTTTAACTTAAACCAGATAACTTACCATTAAATCTGACTGGTAATATATCCTGTAAGCATTATAAAAATTGTGCAACGCAATTACATATGTTCCTAAATATTAAATAAATTTATTCGATATGTTCTTTTGCGGATGAACTCTTTGTGGAATTTGTGATTTACATATTTCTGTTAAAAGCTAAACTGATTAGAAATACTACATACTTTAAAAAACATTACGAATTCAAAGTTTCAGTTGCAGTAATGAAAGGATGAGACATATTATTTATTTAAAATAATTATATTATTTGATAGCTGTCAATCAATCGAAGAACTCCTAATAAAAACACTCCTAAATAAAACACATATTATTATTCACGTGTAGGTGTTATCCCCGTGAAAAACCACTAATTACGATTTAATAGAAAATAAAATATAAACAACAAGTTCCTGTACTGCAAAAAATATATGTTTGTGTTTTACTAGAGTCTAGAGTGATATTAGACTTCGTCATCTGCATACAATACAAGTAAAAGAAAATCAAACAAACATGCAACAGAAATACACCCGAACCACTGATAACATGATTTTTATTTTGTTGCTGTGTTGCCAGATACAATATTTCACACTCTGAACATGAATGCATTTTCAATTTTGACGCCAATGGTGACGACACAATCCCACACAAACAGTCAGTGAGAATGACGTAGCCAGCCATAGAAATACAATCTGCTGAAGGCAACAAGCAACATATATCATCCATATAAATTGCTACTCCGTCACATATAGATACACATCTTTATGTGTATATGTATATTGCAAGTACATATGTATAAGTATACATACACTATAGTGTATGTACATATACCCACCCATTGAAGGAAATTACAAGGCCTTCGCTAACAAGACGCTTCTTTTATAAAATAAAATCAAGGTAGATGGAATAATTTATCGGAAATTTGGAATGTATACATATTTGTTTGACCATGAGAAAATTTGTTTGTATATATGGAGCCGGAAGGTGGCACTGAAGTGACCTTTTTTTGAATATTTCTATTGATGGTCCGATATTACCAATTCAAAATGTGTGCATTTTTAGGTATGGAAAAATTTTGCATGTATATTTGCGTCCAGTAGGTGGTGTTTAGGTTATGATATGCCTAATTTTTATGCCATCACCCTTAAGCTAAGTATAGACGGTTGCCAGAAATAGCAATTTTGTCAAATCTGCTAATGTGCCGGCAATGTACTGACATGGACAGTGTTGCCATATAATTAATCTCTGCAAATGGTGAAATTAGCAGATGCATAAACTTCGCACATCTGCAAATTAAATGTGTTTGCAATTATCTTACAAAAATTTGAAGGTGGCAACATTTTGCGGTTCAGACGATTATCGAATATTGTGTGATCTGGCAACCGTCTGTGCGTAGCTTTAGGGATGATGGTATATATCATTTAATACGAAAAAAAGTGTAACGCATAAAAGGAGATGAGTTAGACCTAGAGTTTCTCTTTTTCCCGGACTTTTCATTTCCCGGGAAACCGGTAAAAATTTTTGCCTTTCTCGGGATTCCCGGGAAATTTCGCGCAGTATAAAAACAAGACAAACTATGTTATATTTTTAATTTTGCAGTATGTACATTAGGGATATAACTTTTTGCAATTTTTTGCAAATATCTAAATGGCCCTAGCATAGTCGAATAGGCCATTGAAAATTTTATAAAAAAATGGTATTACTTTTTCGCAGTTGTCAAAAAAGTTCACCCACCAAACGCGGTAAAGTTTTTAAATGATTTTTTTATTTATTTAGCTAAAAAGCGCAAAAAACTTTTTTTATCAATATATCAAGCTGCATTTAACATTTGTGTAAATATTTAGGAAACTGAATGTATGTCATTGATAATTACGTTAAAATTAAACAAATTTTTTCAGTTTACTATTTTAATTTATTAATAAAGTATTTAAACTTTTTTATTTAAAATGAATGTTTTTTTTGAGAGATATTAGAAAATCGTTTTCGTGGGTGAGGTTTTTTATCCGAAATGACCCCAAAATTATTTTTTCGTAAATAACACAACCTTCGCCATCGCGTGGTGCTAGGGCCAAAATTTGGTTATACCCCTAATGTACATGTAGCCCATTTGGTGTAAGACCGTCATAACAAAAATCGATTTCGAGATAAACGCTTTTAAAGTTTTCAGTTTACATCCAACTTGTACGAAATGGAGGAATATTAAAAACTCTCATGCGGTGTGTATGAAAGATATTAATATGAATTTTTTATACAACATGGAGTATGATTAAATAAACAATTCAACTGATTGCTTATTGTCAGAAAAGCATTCAATTAAATGGTGACATTTTCCGTTGCTTTTCCACATGCTTCGTAAAATTGTAAATCCTTTTTTATCGAGTTATTAAATGCAACATTTGCATTTGTGATGGCATCGGTTAAAATATCCTCAAATGGTATTTCGGTACTAATGTCACAAATAGGAATTTCGTCCGATTCCAGAATTTTGTCGATAACGTCTTCATTAACAAGTCGAGTATAAATAAGCAGTATAAGAAGCAGTTTGAAATAAGTTATTAGCATTCTTATCAAATACTGTTGAATATTTAAGATAATTCACTAAAGAATAAAGTCGCTTGTCACTTCTTTCATCAATTCGCTTCTTTAAAGCTTCTAAAATTTGCTCAGACAAAGGTGTTTCAATTTCCCGGGAATCCCGGACGAATTTCCCGGGAAACCGGGAATTAAAAATAACCGGGAATCCCGGGAGAGAAACTCTAGTTAGACCCCAAGTATTTTAAGACCAAGCTCGTTTAAGGACTTTTTAAAAAGATTGAGCTATGTCCGTCTGTCTATCTGACTGGCTGGATGCCTGGTGAGCAGGATAACTCGAGTAAACCTTAACGGATCGGTATGAAAACTTAACAGTATTAATATTTTTCAAAACGAACTAATGGGTTTGTAAATAGGCATAATAGCCCCACCCCTTCTAGTACCTCCCATACAAAATTACATATTTTGGATAATTAATATTTCTTTCATAACTGCCAAACAGACTACCGGATGATATTTGAATTTGGTCAGTTTATTTATCTTGCAATAGTAGACAAACCCTAAGTAAACGGAAACCTTTGCCATACCCCTTCTGGTACCTCCCATACAAATGACCGAATTGACCATCATAGTTTTACATACATATCTTTTTTGTAAGTAAACTGAATTCACTCAAATTTTGCGTATGATGTTTGCTTATGAAAATTGGACTCAGGAATGATTATGGACTATATCGGTTTACGCCTTCTGGTACCTCCCATACAAAATTACCTATTTTTCGAAAATTAATATTTCTCCCATAACTTCCAAACGGACACTTGAGGGATAATGAAAATTGGTCGACTAATTTATATTGTGATACGAGGTAAAACCTCAGAAAACCTTACTATTTGACACACCCCTTCTGATACCTCTCTTACAAATGACCGAACTCACCCCCTTATTCTTCCATACGTATCTTTTTTGTAGGTACACTGAATTCAGTCAAATGTTACGTAAGTTGTACGGTTATGAAAATCTGAATCAGGAATAAATATCGACTATATCGGATCACCTCTTCTGGTACCTTCCATACAAAGTTACCTATTTTTGGAAAATTAATATTTCTCCAATAACTTGGGGGATAATCAAATTTAGTCAGTAAATTTATCAGAAATCGTAACTATTTGACACACCCATTATGGTACCTCACATATAAATAACCGATATTTCCCCTTTTACATAAATACATATCATTTTTGTATGTACACTGAATTCAGACAAACTTTGCTAAGGTAAGCGTTCATTGAACGTTGATTTACGAAAAATCAGACACGTTGTACTGCCCCTAATTGTACCTCCTATACTTTAAAAAAAAAAACTTAATTTCCATTTGCACCCCATGAATGAGGTATGGGATAGCTTCTCGCGTTGTTGTGAATTAACACGCTTTCTATTTTTAGATTCACAACTAACGGCACCTACTTATTTATCGACGAATGCGAACGTCACTGTTTTTGAGAAGCTCTTACTAGACACGACGATTGAATCGACGCTTAATACTGCGAAGTTGCTGTCAAACAACATTCGAGGGGAGCCGACAATGAAAGAAAATTTTATTTGTTTTTTCTTTTAAGATGACTGGAGCCAGGTTTGAACCTGCGATCTCCCGCATGGTAGTCGCGTGTTCTAACCACTATGCCACGGCCGGTCCCTACCTCCTATACAAATAAGTAAAATTTTTAACGTTTTTGCTTCACAAGCAGAAAAAAAAATAATATATAGTTATTTTTATTTGAATTAGAAATCTACTAATTTCAATAACTCAAGACTAAAACAATATCTTATACTGGGTGATGGTATTTATCAGTCAGTTTACCTGACTGAAATTTCTGTTCTGGTTGAAATGTCATTTGGTCACAAATCTCTATTGATAACATTACATATAAACGTTTTTTAACTGAGATATACATAATCTTAATTAAGCAGGTGGCACAGAAATGTTGTGAATTTAGTGAATTTTTATACCATCACCCTTAGGGATGAGGGTATATATTATTTGATACGACCCAAAAGTGTAACACATAGAAGGAGTCACTTTAGACCCTAGGTTTCTTTGAACCAAATTCGATTCATGACTTTTTAAGTCGTTTGAGCTATGTCCGTCTGTCTGTCTGTCTAGCTTTCCGGTTGGTATGCACGATAACTTTCGAAAGACACAACCAAATGTTTTGAAATTTTGTACGAGTTAATATTTTCCCAAAACTACTTACGATATTGCAAATGGGCTACATGGCCCCGCCCCTTCTGGTACCTCCCATACAAATACATCATTCCGCCCACTTTAAAAATCGAGTAATAATATCAATACACGCAATGGGATGGTACCCAAATTCTGTTCTTAGTACTGCTATAACAGGATAAAGTTTTGGGGCAAAAAATGGAAGTCTAGCCACGCCCCTTCTGGTACCTCCCATACAAATGTACCACCCCGCACACTTTAGAAATCGAGTAGTAATATCAGTATAATAGAAAATTTTTTGTTGTACTGAGGGTGATGGTATATGTAAATCGGGTTGCCCGACTGAAACTTTCTTACTGGTTTTTATTAAATTTAGGTTAAACTACATCAAAAATGTTTCGATTATATAAGTTCTTCTTGTTCTTAATGGCAGCAACAACAGAAATTTATCTATCAGTAGCCGCACGTAGAAAAGTATTACAAGCGCTTCGGTCTTTTGCGGTCCGTAGATAGTCCGTCACGCCAAGCTTAGATAACAGCTCTTTCACCTGGTCCATCCAACGGAGTTTTGGTCATCCCCTCCTGCGGCGCCCACCAAGTTTATTTCTTAATGTATAACGATCTTCTATTTATAATCGTGTTTGAGACTATTCTCCTTAACGGCCGAGTCAGGATTTTTAGACATCAAAAGAGTGGGTCTTATAAGATACAGGTAGAGTTTCTCTCCCGGGATTTCCCGGGCGGGAATTCCCGGTCATTTTTAATTCCCGGTTTCCCGGGAAATTCGTCCGGGATTCCCGGGAAATTAAAACACCTTGGGCAAATCAAATTTTAGAAGCTTTAAAGAAGCGAATTGAAGAAAGAAGGGGCAAGCGACTTTATACTTTAGTGAAGTATCTTAAAGATCCAACAGTATTCGATAAGAATGCTAATAACTTATTTCAAACTGCTTCAAAACAAAATGTTATCGCAAACGCTGAACAAATTTATACTCGACTTTTTAAAAAAAACGTTATCGACGAAGTTCTGAAATCGGACGAAATTCCTATTTGTGACATTAGTACCGAAAGACCATTTGAGGATATTTTAACCGATGCCATAACAAATGCAATGTTGCATCAAGTAATAGACTACTTAATTACTCCATAAAAAAGAATTTACAATTTTACGAAGCAAGTGGAAAAGCAACGGAAAATGTCACCATTCTCTTCTGACAATAAGGCCAACATCAGTTGAAAGCGAGAGAATGTTTTAAACAACAGGGCAATTAGTAAATAGAATTAGAAACAGACTGTCTGATGAAACCATTAATGCTCTTTCCGTTTTACAAACGTATTTTCAAAATGACAAATTAACTTTTATTGTTTAACTAATATTTTTATATATATATATACATTTAAATTAATGTTTTTCGTTTGTTATGTTTTTGTTTGTAATGTTTTTGTTTTACTTGCAGCTTGTACTTTATAATCTCATACTGCAAAATTGAAAAAAATTAAGATAGTTTGTCTTGTTTTTCTACTGCGCGAAAATTCCCGGGATCCCGGGAAAGGCAAAATTTTTTCCCGGTTTCCCGGGAAATGCAAAGTCCGGGAAAAACAGAAACTCTAGATACAGGTAAATCCCAGCGTGTCGGACGTTTCATTCGTACGCTTCTTTTAACAAATTTTCATACCATCCAATGTTATATTTGCGAAAGGTGTATATTATCAAAGAATGCGCTCGATGGGACACGTTGTACGAATGGACGAAAACGCTCCGGCTCGAAAAGTCTTCGGCAATAAACTCAATGTGCGGCGCATGAGAGGGCGACCAGAACTTTGTTGGATGGACTGGGTGAAAGAGCTTTTATCTAAACTTGGAGTGACGAACTATTCATACTGATAGATGAAATTTAGTTGTTGCTACCATATAAGGAGAAGACTTTTCAAGAGAGGCTTTCAGAGTTGGAAAATTAAAAAATTCTTGATCTATAAAATCGCTTAAAAACAAAGACAGCTTGCGCTCAAATGCTTTGATTTTCTCCCAAATATCGCACAATAATTTATCTTTTTCTTGCAGTTTAAGATTGAATGAAAACTGATCTGCCATAACAGCAAACGCCATCCAGATACTCGAGATAATCTACTGTTAATTTTGTATTTCTTTTTGAAGAAATTCAAAAACAAGTTTTGAAACATTTATTTTGCTCTGCCAGCGAACATTGTTGTAAGCTAGCACATCTGAATGGTCAACATAACATTCTTTAAAAAACCAACAGAGTAAGCGATGTTGTAAAGACGAATGGGAACGCAAATGATTCACAATTTTTAAAACTGCGTCCATAGTATTTTTGAAGTCAACTGAAAGCTTTGCGCAGAGTACTGGCTGATGAATGAGGCAATAAAAACCCAAAATGTTAGATTTATATTTTTGCCATATCCATTAACTGTTTCGGTCACTTCGAGCGCACCATCAGCTGTCAAAGAAAGAATATTGGCAAAACAAACGTTATTTACATTCATAAAAGAATAAAATTCAGTCAAATACTGACATTTGGACAATATCAGTAATATCTGTAGATTTATCAATAGCTAAAGAAGAGCGCCAGGAATGATTGCGAGCATGTTTACACTCTACAAGTGGCAGTGTTATTGGAGTGTGGGACCTTTTTGTGAAAGAAAGAAGTTTAGCCAATAGTTTCTCATAGTGAATGGTTGTGAAGATTTTCAAGTCTATGTACAATATAACTTTCTTTATATTGTTTGTAAGTATGTTATTTTTAACAATTTGAACACTTTTTGTTTTGTTATGTAACACGTTTGACAGGTTTGATACTGTGGTTGATTTATTTGTTATCGAGAGAGCAAAGAAACCAGTACAGAAATTTCAGTCAGGTAACCTGACTGATAAATACCATCACCCCATATATGACAGTGTTTAAGTCGTGAGTTATTGAAATTAATAGGTTATAATAGAATAAAATTACTTTTGTATTATATTTTGTCTACTTGTGGAGCAAAAATTAAAAAAATTTGACTTATTTATACCGGAGGTAAAATTAAGGGTAGCACAATGTGTCTGATTTGTTTTTCGTAAATTAACGTTCAGGCAAAGCTTACCTTGGGAAAATTTGCTGAGTTTAGTGTATGTACAAAAATGATATGTATGTAAAAGGGGAGGTATTGGTTATTTATATGAGATTTACCAGAAGGGGGTGTGTCAAATACTTAGGGTTGCTGAGGTTTTGCCTCCTATTACAAGATAAATTAACTGACCAAATTTGATTATCCCCAAGGTGCCGGTGTACAATTTAAGAGAGAAATATTAATTTTCCAAACAAGGTCATTTTGCATGAGAGGTACATATAAAACGCAATGTGTGTTTGTTTATTTATTTGTTTGTTTGTTTGTACCTTATAGGAGACCAAACCTCTGGACCGATCTTCCTGAAATTTTCACAGCATTTATCTGGGACTCTGGCATGACTTATAGGGTACTTTTTTTCGACCACGCCCAATTTTTAAAATAATATGCAATAGCGAAGCATTGCCGGGTTCACTAGTCAAATAGAAAATCGAAACTAGTTAGTTAAAAACTAGCAGATGGTTTCGAAACTCTAAACTCATGTAATTTTATATGAAAACCGAGATGTAATGCGGCTTTCAGGCATACAGTATCGCACGGAAGGCATACGAATTTATGTTAGAAGGCCACCTATTATACCCTTTCCGCCGCTGGGCACATGCTATGGTGGCATTTTTGTAATTTGGTGGAAGGCTTGAAGTAATATTATGGCAACAGTCTGTCGCTTGCAAAAGCATATTCGTTTATGCATTTATCGTGATTGTCAAACTTGACGGCTGAAAACCATGTCATATTTGGACGAACCAGCCACTCACTTCCGCTTTTCAATCAATTCTACTACACCCGTTTAGATTTCTTCGATAAATTATGGCGATTTTATTAACAATTTTTGAAAGTAAAAAATTAGATCAATTGATTATAATATAGACATGAAATAATTACAAATTGTACGTTACGTTCTGTATTTAATGTACATTATTTTAAAATAATAATATGGCAGTCATATTTGAAATCACTGTTTTTTTTTTTTAAACTATTTACAGCTCAAAATGTTTTTCCTTACTTTTTATATACTGTATCAGTATCTATCATTTCATACGACATAAAATTGTAGCGCGTATATTACAAAGAGTCAGACTCTCGGCATCTTAAGCCTTATTCATTTTAGGCTTTGTTAAGACGTATGGGACATTTCGTTTGTCTGGCTGGATTTGAGTGGCCAAGAGTAAACTAAAGTAAACCTTTACTGATTTTACAAAGGAGCTATTCGTGTTTTCTAAACAAAAGTTTTAATTTAAAAATGTATCACCTTCATTATTTTTATCTCATATACATAGAAGTTCATATTACCCTAATTGCATTATCGAATCATTCCCACACGTACTCCCATGAACGCAAAGCTGCACAAAGTTCAAATTACGCCAGTTGTATTTGAATTGACAGTGATAACTTTGGAAAACCTAGTAATTCTCCCTTAAAATGCGCAACTTTATTGTAAGTATACTGAATACAGTAATATTTTGTTCGAACTATGACCTGGGTATAAAAATGAACAACATTGTCTTGTCAATACTGGTACTTACGTACTGTTTTTAGCATTACATCTACTGCTTTTTTGTTAATGTCATTTTTTATGCACAGCACATAAAACAGTACCCAAAAGTACTGTTTTTTATTTTACTGATTTTGTATATAAAAATCCATTTAAGTATTTGATAGCAACATTTTTTGTGTAGTCTACAAAACTAGCCGAATATAATACAAATATAAAACACACATAGTTTGTTTACAACGTTGGACGCATGCAATTTTTAAAATAAGTTTAAAGTATATAGTAAACCAGTAAGAAAGTTTCAGTCGGGCGACCCGACTTACATATACCATCACCCTCAGTAAAATAAAAAAAATTGCTATTATATTGATATTATTACTCGATTTTTAAAGTGGGTGGAGTGGTATATTTGTATGGGAGGTACTAGAAGGGGCGTGTCTAGACTTCTAGGTATATCCTTCAAAACTTTATCCTGTTATTGTTTCTCCAAAACTTTATCCTGTTATAACTAAATAAAATACAGAATTGGGGTACGATCGTGTCGAGAATATTGATATTATTACTCCATCTCTAAAGTGGGCGGCGTGGTACATTTGTATGGGAGGTACCAGAAGGGGCGTGTCTAGACACCCAGATCTTTTCTTCAAAACTTTATCCTGTTATAGCTTTACTAAATACAGAATTTGGGCACGATCGTATCAAGTGTATTGATATTATTATTCCATCTCTAAAGTTGGCGAAAAGGTACATTTGTATGGGAGGTGCCAGAATAGGCGTGTCTAGACTTCCAGATTTTTTCTCCAAAACTTTACCCTGCTTGAATTTTACTAAATACAGAATTTGGTCATGATCGCGGTAGTTCTAATAATAATATTAATCGATTTCTAAAGTGGGCGGTACCAGATGTGTGTGGGAGGTTAGAGATGGGGCGTTGGTAGACTTCAGTTTTTTTCTCAAAAACTGTATCCTGCAATAGCTTTACTAAATTAAGAATTAGGGTACGAGCGCGATGGATTTATTGATATTATTACTCCATATCTAAAGTGGGCGGATAGGTGAATTTGTATGGGAGGTACCAGAAGGGGCGTGGCTAGACTTCCAATTTTTTTTCCAAAACTTTATCCTGTAATAGCTTTACTAAGTACAGAATTTGGGTACGATCCCGTTGGGTGTATTGATATCATAACTCGATTTCTAAAGTGGGCGGAATGATGTATTTGTATGGGAGGTACCAGAAGGGGCGGAGCCATGTAGCCCATTTGCAATACCGTAAGTAGTTTTGGGGAAATATTAACTCGTGCAAAATTTCAAGACATTTGGTTGCGTCTTTCGAAAGTTATCGTGCGAACCAGCCGGACAGCCACCAGACAGACAGACGGACATGGCTCAAATGACTTAAAAAGTCATGAATCGAATTTGGTTCTAAGAAACCTAGGGTCTGAAGTGACTCCTTCTATGTGTTACACTTTTGGGTCGTATCAAATGATATATACCCTCATCCCTAAGGGTGATGGTATAATAAAATCCAGAATTGGGGCACGATCGTGTCGGAAATATTGATATTATTACTCCATCTCTAAGGTGGGCGGGGTGGTACATTTGTATGGGAGGTACCAGAAGGGACGTGTCTAGACATCTAGATCTTTTCTCCCAAACTTTATCCTGTTATAGCTTTACTAAATACAGAATTTGGGCACGATCGTGTCAAGTGTATTGATATTATTATTCACGATCGCGGTAGTTCTGATAATAATATTAATCGATTTCTAAAGTGGGCGGTACCAGATGTGTGTGGGAGGTTAGAGATGGGGCGTTGGTAGACTTCAGTTTTTTTCTCAAAAACTGTATCCTGCAATAGCTTTACTAAATTAAGAATTAGGGTACGAGCGCGATGGATTTATTGATATTATTACTCCATATCTAAAGTGGGCGGAAAGGTGAATTTGTATGGGAGGTACCAGAAGGGGCGTGGCTAGACTTCCAATTTTTTTCCAAAACTTTATCCTGTAATAGCTTTACTAAGTACAGAATTTGGGTACGATCCCGTTGGGTGTATTGATATTATAACTCGATTTCTAAAGTGGGCGGAATGATATATTTGTATGGGAGGTATCAGAAGGGGCGGAGCCATGTAGCCCATTTGCAATACCGTAAGTAGTTTTGGGAAAATATTAACTCGTGCAAAATTTCAAGACATTTGGTTGCGTCTTTCGAAAGTTATCGTGCGAACCAGCCGGACAGCCACCAGACAGACAGACAGACGGACATGGCTCAAATAACTTAAAAAGTCATGAATCGAATTTGGTTCTAAGAAACCTAGGGTCTGAAGTGACTCCTTATATGTGTTACACTTTTGGGTCGTATCAAATGATATATGTATACCCTCATCCCTAAGGGTGATGATATAATGAATTGTAGTTCGTTGGTAAGGTCATCACTTTGCCACAATGTTTGTAATAGGACGAGAATGCTTTTTATGTAAAAAAACCAGTACGGAAATTTCAGTCAGTTAAAGTGACTGATAAATACCATCACCCAATATAAGATATTGTTTAAGTCTTGAGTTATTGAAATTAACCGATTTGTAATTAAAACCAGTTAGAAAGTTTCAGTCGGGCAACCCAACTTACATTTACCCTTACCCTCAGTAAAACAAATAATTTTCTATTATATTGATATTATTATATTGATATTATTACTCGATTTCTAAAGTGGGCGGAGTGGTACATTTGTATGGGAGGTACGAGAAGGGGTGTGGTTAGGCTTCCAGATTTATTCTCCATTACTTTATCCTGTTATAGCTTTACTAATTACAGAATTTGGGCACGATTGCCTTGGGTGTACTGATATTATTAGTACATCCCTAAAGTGGGCGGAAAGGTACATTTGTATGGGAGGTACCATAAGGGGCGTGTCTAGACTTCCAATTTTTTCTCCAAAACTTTGACCTGTTATAACATAACAAAATACAGAATTTGGGCACGATCGTGTCGAGTGTATTGATATTATTACCCTATTTCTAAAGTGGGTGGAGTGGTACATTTGTATGGGAGGTACCAGAAGGGGCGTGAATAGACTTCCAATTTTTTTCTCCAAAACTTTATCCTGTTATAGCTTTACTAAAAATAGAACGTTTAATTTATTGATATTATTTCTCCATCTCTATAGTGGGCGGAAAGGTAGAATTGTATGGGAGGTACCAGAAGGGGCGTGGCTAGGCTTTCAAAATTTTTTCCAAAACTTTATCCTGTTATAGCTTTACTAAATACAGAATTTGGGGACGATCCCGTAGGGTGTATTGATATTATTACTCGATTTCTAAAGTGGGTGGAATGATGTATTTGTATGGGAGGTACCAGAAGTGGCTGGGCCATGTAGCCCATTTGCAATACCGTAAGTAGTTTTGAGAAAATAATAACTCGTGCAAAATTTCAAAACATTTGGTTGCGTCTTTCGAAAGTTATCGTGCGAACCAGCCGGACAGCCACCAGACAGACAGAAAGACAGACAGACGGACATGGCTCAAACGACTTAAATAGTCATGAATCGAATTTGGTTCAAAGAAACCTAGGGTCTAAAGTCACTCCTTCTATGTGTTACACTTTTGGGTTGTATCAAATGATATATACCCTCATCCCTAAGGGTGATGGTATAAAAAGTGTAACACATTAAAAGTGACGAGTAGGGCCCAAGTATCTTTAGACCAAATTAGTTTCAGGCCTTTTTAAGACTACTGATCGTTTTGATGCAGGATATTTAAAATTTTGTCAGTTTAATACAATTGTAAAAGTATAAGGTTATAAAACAATTGCCACACCCCTTATGGTACCTCACACACAAATCTCAAATTTTTTATGATTTTTAACACTTTATTTTTTATTTATATTAAGGGTCGATTTCAAAAAGGCTGTAATATGTGATTAATTATACAAATTGGCGAATTCAATTTAAATCTGTTACAGTTTGTTCTGGTTGAATTGGAAGGTATGTATGTAAAGCATATTTTTGATGATGAGGTGTGACAAAATATTCTTCATCTTTATCAGGAATTGGGATAACCATTTATCTCCCAAATACTTATTGGCGTAATTTTCCGAGACAATTTAATCAATTCTTTGGCAAAATATTGTATTGATGAACTACCATCAATTCCTGCTGAAAGGGTGGAAAAATCTACCTGAGATTTGTGTGAGTTTGAATCTATAAATTCTATAGATTACTAATCAATAAATCGACGTGGACGTGGGTTGTGTGTTGGAAATGTTTTGTTTGAAATTTTTGTTTAAAATTTATTAATTTTAATTTCTTGATCTGATTCTGAATCATCATTTATATCGATTTCTGGGGCATTATTTCTGGTGATTTTGCTTGTTTTCAAACTCATGAAAATCGTCCGGAAATACTCCTCATCACAAAGATTATGTAAATCTTATTTCTTGACAGGATCCATAGTGGTCGTTCTTGTACTTTATCACACCAGGTTTTACTAATCTCCGTTTTCGTCCATCTTTTTGTTTTTTCCATGTAACTGTGTCCACTAGGGATATAACTTTTTAACAATTTTTTAAAATATCAAAATTGGCATAGCACAGTCCAATAGAGCATAAAAAACTGTAAGGGAATGTATATTTATTTTTTCGCTACGGTCAAAAAAGTTCACGCACCAACCGCGATGAAGTTTTAAAAATTTTAATTTTCTTTTTGGTTAAGGAAAATTAATAATATGCTTATTTAAAACAAAAAATAGCTTAAGTATGAAATTTCATTAATATTTAGAGATTGTAAGAGATTTTTCCGCAAACCAAAACGTATCTCTAACCTTTTTTACGAGCAAAAATAAAAATGTGTAACGAATAATCTCTCTTAATGCTAATAGTTAATTTGTTTACTAACACTTGCAACATTTATCGCAGGTGGCAGCCTGTTGATAATTGACCAAAGAGCCTAGGAGATCTAAATCCCCATTTAACAAAGTTAGTAAAAATAAAAAAAATAATAAATTTTTAAATAATTTTTTAAACACCTGTTTAGAAAAACCAATTGGTGCGTGAACTTTTTCCAGAAAAATTACAAAAGATTATGATTTTCGTGGTTACAAGGACATGGTTGACCTCATGGTACTATGCCAAAAAATTGGTTATACCCCTAGTGTCCACTTTCAAGAAATTTTTGTTAAATTATATCCAAATTTAAAAAAAAACGATACTTCTCTCATTTCCGGTGAAAGTAGATGCAAGTTCTTATACAAGCACGAATCAATTTCATTACTTACTCTGCATCCAGCAATTGATGCTTGAATATCTAAACATAAAAAACAAATTCAAACTGAAGATCTAAATCATCAATTGATTTGTTTAAGGCAGGAAGTACCATTTGATTCCGTGAAATAAACTTTTGAAGGTGCTGAAGTTTCAATTTCAATCATATATTCAAGGGCGTAGCCAGGAACTAATGTAGGGGGGGGCTAGTCGGTTTTACATTTCATGTTAATAGTTTGTTTCATGTTAAATGTTTGTTAAAAGTTTGTTAAAAGTAAGTACCTAATGAAAAATCAATACTCATTTTTTTGACATTATCTGAATACCTATACGTTATTGTGTCAAAGTCGATGAAAAAAATTATTTTTGACTTTAATTTCAAACATTTTTTGTATTACGTGTCCAAAAAATTCTGAACTTCCGCAATTATTGTGAGCATATGTTACAAGTTGAACTAAGTGAAAATATAAGCAAAAACAATCTACCCTGCTCACAATTATTGTCCGATTAGAACAAATTTTAATATATAACTTAGAAAAGTTTTAAGACTTCTGTAAAAAATAAGTCAAATTGGTGAAAGTCACCATAAATTTTTTTTGCATATATACCAAATATTCAGTTTTAAACTGCAAATAAAATAATATTTTGTTTACAAGTAGGCTAAGTAGTGTGCTTTTCATTAAAATAGACCAATACCAAAATATGTTACATCATTTGTCAAAATAAAGAAATTGGTTAAATCCAAAAAATAATTGAAATTAAAGTCAAAATTTTATTTTTTCATTGATTTTGACAATTTTTTAAAAACAACGGTAAGGAATTTGGAAGAAAAAAACGTATCTGAGCACAATTTTATTTTCAATAATATTTACAAAAAAAAGATTTTAAAAATCGATCAATAATTGTGGCCAAAAATTTCATATGTCCTAAAAAAACCTTTTTTCCACTGTGGACGGTGGGCTTAAAACAGTTTTAGGTTGCATGAAAATTACGATAAAAATGTAAATGCCTCTGTGTTCTAGGTTGATCATACATCAATTGAATTCAATTGAAATCCTAGCTGATCCTTTTTAGAAAATATCGATATTTTTCATTTTGCAGACTTTTTAATCGACGACAGTAAAAAAACTGGACTTATGCGATAAAATCTGTTTATTTATTATAAAAGTACACAAACAGGGATTTAATTATTATTCATGTATTGCCTTTGATTATTTCGACATTGATACAACCTGGAGCCTTAACGTGCATTAAAATTTAACATTTAAGGTAAAAAATCCCAAGGTTGATAGACTAGGAGGAATACAGAAATAAATTGTTCTAATTTCTGTATCCTTTAAAATATTAAAAGTTCTTTACAAAGTAAACGAAACCACGGATGAAAAAACGAGTATGAAGTTTTCCTATACATGGTCACTACTATCACTTGTATATAGTTTCGATCATGGATCATAATTGGTATCGCATGGTGTCATATACTTGGTAGTGGGTAAAGGATTTCAATTACGAATATTAATTTTTACTGGTTTCTGAATCAAATCTGGTTTTAGAGTTAAGGTTTGTATCCAAAAGTAGAAGTAGAAAATATTTGGAA